>JAZHYW010026683.1:0-54201 GCA_037355805.1 Ixodes ricinus
TGCCTTATATATTGCACCGACGCATCATTGTTCAACATTAGAAAAAGAAGGCTAAAAACACCAGTCGTCTTGACTGATGTCAAAAGGCTAAAAGTCTTTCAGAGTAGACAGCGCTTCGAGTACCGACAACCACTCAGGTCGAGGTTGCTGCACCTTGTACACTTCTTTCAGATAACTCATGTTTTCAACAAAATACTTATAAACCGGACGAACGTCCACGTCAGCGTGGCGTACAGCCATTCGACTCCTCCATATACTGTGTAGGCCCATGAGCATTATCATGTCATACGGTACATCGTCCTCTCCTTCCATTGGCAGAAAACGAATTCCTTGAGGGGTTAAAGGAAGGTCCTTTTTTATGGTTCTTTGAAGGACGTCCCAGAAAAACACAGCGTCCCAACACTCTATAAATACATGCTCAATAGTTTCCGTCTTTTTACATAAAAAGCAGTTATCTGACCATGGAACGGGTATGTTTCTTTCACTTAACCAAGCTTTAACGGGAAGTGTTTGACTGTGTAGCTTAAAAAAAAGGTTTTGGTGTATGCGGGGACTAACATTCTCTTAACACGTTTCAAAACATTCTGCCCTGGGCCTGCACTGTATACAGAACGGTACAAAGGCACTGGAAAAAGCAAATCCTTCAAATCTTTTGACAACTTTTTACGCGACACTACAGAGAGGTACTCCAGAGAGAAACGCGTCGTTAAAAAGCGATATGCATCAACCACTTCTTTCAAATACCCGCGTAAACAAGGACTGATGTCTACAGTTGTCGTCACCACGAACCCGGGCAGCGCACTGCGCAGCCGAGTTTGAATTACAGTACGTAGAAACGGGTCTTTCTGTTCTCTAAGAAAAATAAACCTGTTGACCAGCTGTCTCAAGAACAGATGCGAAAGACCTAGGCCACCAGCTTTGACACTACGAAAAAGATTTGTTCGGCTCGATCTTTCCCACGTCGAGCTCCAAATAAAAACAGCAAACACGCGATGCATACGTTGAATATTAACCCGTGAACAATGCAATACTTGCAACACGTACCACAATTTGGCCACAAGAAACGTATTGCACACAGTTGCTCGCGCAAAAATCGACAGACCTTTTCCCCCCACTTTTCTGACTTAGCGCGCATACCTTCCGTTTCATCCCTCCAATATTGATCGTTGGTGCGGTATTGTTCCAACGGTACTCCAAGATAACGCGCTGGGGTCTCAGACCACGCTATACGTTCAAACAATACAGGCTTTGAAGTCCAATCGCCATGCCAAAAGCCCAAACACTTCTGCCAGTTAACTGCACTACCCGTGTGTTCACAAAAACTTTCTGCTAACTGTACAGCTTTCTTAACGCTCTCGTAGTCAACACAAAAAATTGCGAGGTCATCCGCATAGGACAAAATACGGACCTCAGTTGCGTGCAACCTAAACCCACGTATTTGACTGTTATGAATTACACTTAAACAAAAGGGCTCCAGAAAAATACAAAAAAGAAGTGGCGAGAGTGGACAACCCTGACGCACCGAAGAAAAAGGGGAATGCGCTCACTGACCGATTTGTTCACCACTAGACTGGTGGCGCAGTTACGGTACGCCATACGTACACCATTACATAAGAGCGAACCCACATTCACGTGTTCTAAAATAGTAAAAAGAATTTCGTGTGACACACGGTCAAAAGCCTTTTCTAAGTCGACTTGCAGCATTGCAACCCTTCTTTGCATTGCATCACAACACTCAAGAATACTACGTGCAACGTGCACATTGGTAACAATACTCCTGCCCCTAATGCCGCATGTTTGATGAGGGCCTACGATAACGTTTATAACACTTTGTAACCGTTCAGCCAATACCTTCATTAAAATCTTGTAGTCTACATTTGTTAAAGTTATCGGTCTATAACATCCAACAGAACGGAGCCGCACGGGGTCGTCACTTTTTGGAATAAAAACTGTGTGCGTACACAAGAAGGAAGGAGGCAAAACGCCGAGGTCGTACGCTTCAGTAAATACGCGATGTAAGACAGGTGCAACTTGGTTTTTGAAAGTTTTGTAAAACTCACCTCCTAACCCGTCTGGGCCGGGTGATTTTCCAGGTTTCAGATTATCAATTGCCCTTTCGACTTCTTCCAAAGCTATTGGTTGTTCTAACCTTTCCCTTATTTCGTCATCAAGTTGCGGCATTAGCGGCAAAAATATGCTTTGGAACTCCGTTTTCTTTGGAGCCCGATAACTAAAAAGTTCTTTGTAATGCTCCACAAACGCTCGCTCTATAAACTTTCTGTCGCTAGACCGAATCCCTTGATAACATATCTCGGTTATTTCGTTCTTACTGGCATACTTCTTTTCCATGCCGATAACTCGTTTTGTCGGTATCTCCCCACGCGATAATCGTTTTAACCTTGCTCGAACCATGGCCCCCTCATATCGCTCTGTATCGAGAGCTTCAAGGCGTTTCTTTAAGCTCCCGATATCGTCTGAGAACAGACCGGGCGACAGGCATTCTGCATGAAGTAACTGTTGTAGCAGATTATTTAACTCCATAATTTCTTTTCCTTCCGCGTGTTTCAAACAACTAGATCTTTCGATTGCGCTCATCTTGATTTCTTGTTTCAATAATTCCCATTTCGCTCCAACCCTATCGTATTTTATATTATCTAACTCCCCCAGACATTTTTGCACCCCATTCATAAAAATTTCGTCTTGTAAAAGTTTTGTATTTAACTTCCACAGTTCCCAAGTGAACTTGTTTGCATTTTCCTTTGATGAGCACAATATAAAAGAAACCAGACAATGGTCACTGAAAGGCACTTGGTCCACGGCATACTTTTTACACACTCCGACAAGTTCCAAAGAAATATATGCTCTATCGAGCCGCGCGTGACTTGCGCCCTGGAAGTGCGTAAACTGCAAACCCTTAGAGACAGACGTGCAGTGGCCAACATCTTCCAGTTCACACTTCTCGACTAACTCACATAGAAAAACAGTACTCGCATCTCTGTACCGAGTGTTATTTGATCTGTCGCGCGGCTCGCAAACACAGTTGAAATCCCCCAACAAAATAACAAGCCGATCAGTTTGCAGATATTCATAAATATTTTCAAAAAATACTAATCTTTCCTGAACATTATTAGGAGCGTAAATGCACACCAGGCGGAAATTAGAATTTGAAATAGACAGATCGCACAGAACAAGTCTTCCCGATTCACAGCTAACAACTTTTGTCACAGTGCCCTAGAGACTTTCTAATAAATAAAAGACAACCGCCCGACGTCCCAACAGCGTGACTGACGCACACATCGTAACGTGACTCGAAGAGCCGCACCATACTCTCCGTCTGTGCCTCGCTCTCTATTTTGGATTCTTGCACGGCGATTACGTCGAGGTCTTTTTCAATAAACAGTCGGCTCACTTGGCATTGCCTGCGACGTGCATTTAGACCGCGCACGTTTAAAGTGCCAAATTTCAAAGCCCTATTCAGAAAAATTTTGTTTTAGAGGGAGGCCAGTACGAGAGCACGGCACTTACAGTGTGAGACGAATAGCGGCGTACGAGAGAACTCACTTCATGTACTCCGTGCGGCGTTTGGGTCACTCCGGCCGGGACTTGTATCGTCCCACCTTTCCGCACCATTCCCGTTCGAGGCGCAGCCTTGGCTCCCCACCCCCAGATGCAGAGTCATCCAGCCTTCGTTTCACCGCCCCGTTTTCAGCGGTCATGACGATGTCTTCGTCGCCACCTTTGACATCTTCAGTATCTCTTGGCTGAGGGTCCTCTACGGCGTCTTCCGGCGTCGCCTTCCCCTCCTTGTCGGAGGCTTCATAGCTTCCTTCTGGAGCCGTCTTGAGCGTTGGCGCCGTTTGAGAAGCCCCGGCCTCTACTTCTCTTGAGCCCCCTGTTCTCCCTGCGGCTGGCTCTGCCCTTGCTGCTCCTTCGGTGACGCCGGTGCTGCTGCTTCCTCCGCCTCCTCTTCGTCCATCAGCAGCTCGGAGGTTTCCTCGGCGGCTCTGCTGCCGGCTACTCGGGCGTAGGTCTTGACACAATCCCTGGTCTCGTGTCCGATGGCGCGGCACTCGGAGCACCGAGGCGCCTTGCAATCACGGCGAATATGCCCCGTGCGACGGCAACGGAGACATATCGGTGCGCGCCCGGGGACCACTACCAAGACGTTGCCCCCGCCGAGCCGAAGCTGGTGGGGAAGGCTTTCCAGCGGGAGTCCCTCTTTGAGGGTCATCCGGACGCCAAGGGTTGTGGACTCGACGTCGACAAAACCGTCGACCCTCCACTTTTCCCGCGTGATTTCCTTGACGGTCCCAAACGGTTCGAAGGCCCGCCGAACTGCTTCTACAGGCACATCGAAAGAGACCCAATGAAGTTTGACACGCAGTTCCCTCCGGTTTGGGTCGACCACCTGACACGCCTTCCCTTTCACCTGCAGATTCCCGACTTTTAGAAGCTTCTCCTTGGCTTCCGGCGTGTGCAGCTTAAGCAGCCAGACGTGACTCATCTGGTAGGCTCCCAGACCCGCCACGCTTGACAACACGCCCACCTGTTGCAACGGCGACCTGAAGTCTTCGATCTTGTACGGACGTCCTTCGAGGTCAGCGTGCAAAACGACGCTGAGCTTTGCCGCCTCTCCGGTGGGCAACGACGGCAGCATCAGACGATAATCTTTCGGCGAAGAGCCACCCTTATCACCGCGGCCGGGCACGGCCGCTGCCGCTGACGCGGAGCTAATCATGAGCACGTCCGTTCGCTACGGAAGCCGGAAGTGGAATCCCCCTCGAGCACAGCAGCAGGTGCCAGCCGCCGGCTCTGGTGGAGGTATATAAATATCACTGCCACCACTTTTATCTCTCGTGTTTTTTTTATTTTGGCTCATATTTACCCTCCCTGGCCCGAACTTTACCTGCCGCTCCTACAGTATAAAGGGGCGGTCAATTAGACTCCAGTTGAAAGTCCCTGCAGTCAGTTTCTGCGAGCGAAGTTAGATTTTTGTGCTTGAAGCGATACGGATTTCTCCGCCATTAGGCAGGGACGCTAGGTACTTCCTTGTCCCCAAGGAGCTGGTCACGTGACAGAAAAATTTCTCTTGGCCGCAGCCGCAGCCGCGGCCGCAAGGTTTTCAAACCGGCCCTGGGTCGCTAAACCCGTGGACTCAAAGATTCTTTGTGTAATGACGTAGGGAGGGGGGGGGGTGCGGGGAGGAGCCGGAAGATTGCCGCGAAAATTTCTTTTCTCACAAACCCGCAGATTAGTTTATCGTCGGGACGTTTTTTATTAACGGGCGAAAAATCCCTATCACTTCCTTGGCCCCAAACAAGAGCAGCACGAGAGAACGCGCGGAGATTACCGTGGTTCATACGTGTGACTTGACGACAAAGATTACCAGCTGCCACCAACATGTTTGACGGACTCTAAAAGGCACGGCGCAGGCTTGGGGAAACTGCATTCTAAAATCCACAGCGTCGCAATTGACTGTCCGATATTGTTCTTATTTCAGCTGATAAAGCAGAATTTACTGAAAACGTCACTGCCGTTCCTTTCGTTTTTCTTGGCCTTTTGGATATGATAATAGTTTAGCCGACATGGCTAGGTTAGAACCAGTCGAGTAGCACTGCCCTCCAGGCGGAGTTCACCTCTGGGAAGTTGTACCCCCATCGACGGGATAAAATCATTTCACTTTTTTTGTTTTTCAAAGTACAAAGTATTGGCCACGTAGGCTACCAAGAACGTAGGTGTGGTCGGCTTTTCATAATTAGTCAAATTGGGATTAATTATGCTTTCATCAACAGAAACAAGATCGATGGTTCACGCAGAAAGACTAAAACACTGAAATGGAATTTGACGGATAGACACTCACAATTTGTTTACAGGTCTTTTATAGTTTTTTAAGAGCGGTGTTCGTTTTGTTTTTCGTCCATTTTAGTGATGTATTTTTTCTGTGTGAACTCAAGTTTACCCGACGCGCTCTTCAACGTAAAAATAAGTAATGTCAAGTTGTCAATATCGACGGTGATGTTTTAAAAACACAATGACTTCATGCTCCTATCGTAAACAATCAAACTTGTCAACGTCAATTCGAACATGCACCATCGAATATGTAGTTAACTGTTGATGATCCTGAGCATGACGCCAAGGGCGGGAAGTGTAATATTATGTCACTGCACGTGCCCCCATGCAACGAGCCCTAGCACGAGCCTCTCGCTTTGGCCTCTCATGGCCGCTCGGGAGTTCATGGAATGCGAACCGTATTAAATCCTGAACCTTTAAAAACCATTCTTTCGAAAATTGCACGTTACTCTGTTCCTTGTCGTCTCTCCGTTGGAACGCCTCCAAGAAGGGAAGGCAGGGCGATTTACCCCCCCCCCCTCCCCAAGTTGCGTGGAAAGAGGCGGCAAGGGGCAAGGGTAAGCAAGGCGGAGCGGCGATTGCCTCAGCCAACATTTCAGAAGGGTGCAATAAAATATTCAGGGGAAGGGATGCACCCCTTTAATACAACTCCCCGCCTGTCTTTAACTCTCCCCAGAACATTTTGTACAACACGTCTTGACCCCGTATTTTTTTGCTTTGTTTGTTTGTGTTTCTTTTGTGTGTGTGTGTGGGGGGGTGTTTGTGTGTGTGTGGGTTCCTCTTTTATTTTTCTTCCCCCGGTTCTCTTCTCGCCAACCCCATGTCGCCACCTGATCTCCCAAACACAACCCACGTCACTACCCACACTGCCCATTGGTGGCCCCGGTAACGTGGTTGACAGTGGCGGGAAATGAGCTCTTAAAACCGCGTACACCGCGCGCGGCTCCATAATATCACAAAGTTCAATCTTCGGATCGATTCCGAAGCAAAGACGTTGGCCTAAAATAACTCCTTCCCCAAGTTGTGAAACGTCACTTTGCAGTCACCGATAACTTCTACAAGCAAAGATCTTGCGACGAGAAAGTTCAGAGTATACACAGCCCACCCATAGGGACAGTCTAGACAGGATTATTTTTAACGCGGCGTAGGGATGTAGGGACACGCGGGCGCGACGTCTTGAGTACAGCCGTTCAATCGGCAGGCCGCACGGTGTTGCTGGAGCGCGCTCTGATGAAGCTCGCTGTGACTTTCTGTTTCTCAATCTCGCTGAAATTTGAGCACCCAGAGAGTTTTGATGATTGACATCTCGTCCCGCGTGATGCCGTGTCGCGAGACTGCAATCAGCACGCTCCGCGAACTTCGGCCCAAACTTTGTGTTTGACGAGTTTAGCGACCCTGAAGTTTTATATTCTTCTAAAATCTCAATGAGCCAATTGTTTAAAGAAAATCTCGGAGAGAAGGCTAACATTTATGTTTCAAGGGCGGAGATATATAGTTTATGACAGTTCGAGTTACTTCCTGTTTTTATTTTCTGTCCAGATTTTCAACTTATTCAAAGACGCATTAGCTGCATAAATAATATCTCTGCATATGTTTCCTGCAGAATTGTATTCGTATCGTCGGCGTGTGTAATTAATTTAGCCAACAGGTTTATATTTGCAATGTCACTTACACAGAGATAAAATAATAGCTGTCACGAAATGCTTCCAGGGGTACACCGTTGCGTATTGAATGTGTAGTTGAGCTGGAACCATCGGTATCTACGAACTGCCTACGGTGAGCCAAAAATGAATGACTAGGCCATAATGCCTGACCCCGGCTTTTATGTAACTCAAAGTTTCTCTGATAATATGTTACGGTCTAGATAGTCAAAGGCTTTTGTGAAATCTACAAACATTCATTGCACCATTTCTTTTTTTTCAAAATTTCTTGAAATGAACTTATTCGCCTCAAGGAAGGATAATTCCGTGGATAATCGTTTTATTAATCCGATCTGCGCATTCGTGAGCATGTTATACTTGTCACAAAATGATGTCAAGAGGGCACTCAATATTTTGTCTTGTGCCTTTAAAAATATTGTAAGAATTGACACCGGCCTTCAATTGCTAATAAAATGTTTTGCCTCCATTCACGTATATCACCCAGACTTTTGCAATTTGCATTTTTTTAAAAAAGCGATTGATCGAGACGGTTTATAGTTGAGGGAAATGGTACGAAGGCAAGTCTATCACATATTTGACTGGTCTTCTTTAAATATCATCACTATCGTTGCTGTTGTTATCTGTTAGCCCAAAAAGCAGTGATATTAGTCTGCTTTCAGGTACAGGTCCTAAACACATAAATATTGTCACGACTTTATGTACAACACCAAAAATAGTCCGGTCCTCGTGGAACAACAAAAATGTTAACTTCCTCAATTAATGTCAGGACTTTATGTACAACACCAAAAAGAATCCGGCCCCGTGGAACAGCAAAAAATGTAACTTCTTCACTTTAGTGTCGAAGTCCCAGCGGAGTAGTTAAGAAGAATGTCCCAAAAAACAAAGCTCACAGTGACGCGATGGCACGCGCGCCAGACGCTCATGCCACCGGCCCGTGCGTCTGGCGTGTGGCACTGCCCGATGTCACGAGCGATAGATCGTGCCATCCGCCCGTGGGTCTGGCGTGTGGCACAGCCCTCCTTCCGATGAAGCATCGTTTGATGCCTAGCAAAAAAACAAATGAGGTGTGAAAAGTGCCTATTCTCTGACGTAGTATGGCTTTACCCGGACCACGTGGACGACCTCTGGACGTGCGGAGCGTCGGAAGGAACGATGCCCACCACCCGGAATGACTTCGAATATGAGGTCACTCAGGCGACGAAGAACCCTGTATGGGCCGAAATATTTTCGCAGAAGTTTTTCACTGAGCCTTCGACGTCAGATAAGAGTCAACACCCATACTTGATCCCCCGGTCACACCCGGACATCCCGGCTGTGCAGGTTGTAGCGGCGGGCGTCGACGAGCTGCTGTCGTCGGATTCGTACTCTCGCCAGATGACGAGCTTCTTCTGCACGTTGTGCGAAGATATCTGCGTCGGCATCAATCATGTCCGGGAAGTGAGGCAGCATGGCGTTCAGCGTAGTTGTTGCCTCGAGTACCGTAAATTAGACGGAATGGTGTGAAACCCATAGTTTCCTCTGGGGCCGTATTATACGCGAACGTGATGCTGGAAAGAATCTCAATGCTGGTATTGTGTTGGACGTCCACGTGCATGCACAGCATATCGGCGATTGTCTTGTTCAGGCGCTCTGTGAGGACGTTAGTTTGCGGGTGATATGCTGTATTTTTTCTGTGAGTCGTCTGACTTAGCCTAATGATGTCTTGCATGAGCTGAGCTGTGAATGCAGTACCACGGTCTGTTATGACCTCTTTTGGAGGGCCATGACGCAAGACGACGGTGTCGACGAAGAACTTTGTCCCCTCTAATGCGGTTCCTTGGGGAGGGCCCGTGTCTCGGCGTACCGCGTGAGGTAGTTCGTCGCAACGATAATCCACTTGCTGCCGGAGGACGAGGTTGGAATCGGGCCCAACAAGTCCATTCCGATTTATTCAAGGGGTGCTGACGGTGGCTCAATCGATTGAAGAAGGCCGGCGGGCCCCACAGGCGGCGTCTTACGCCGCTAGCACTCGCGGCAAGTCCTTACCTAATGGTGTACCGCCGCGTACATTCGGGGCCAGTGGTACTTCCTACGTACTCTCGCGAGTGTGCGAACAAAACCTAGGTGTCCCGACGTGGGCTCATCGTGGCTGGCATAAAATATTTCGTCGCGAAGGGCAGTATAAATGACAAGAACGTAGAGGCCGCTATGGGTTGGAAATTTTCCTTGTACAGAACATTGTCTCTTAAGCAGAATGAACCCGACCTCGAGAAAATGCGGCTGGTACAGGTCGTATGACGGCCTTCCAGGTGCGCAATAAAAGCACGAAGCTCGGGGTCTCTTCGTTGCTGCTGGGCCATGATCACAATGTCGATAGCTCCGAGAAAGGCGTCGTCCATTTCATCGCTTTGCGACACAGGGTCAACAGGAGCATGAGAGTGACAGTCCGCGTCGTTGTGTTTTCGCCCCGACTTATGCACGGCAGTGATTTCTAAATCTGAAGTATCAGGCTCCAGCGCGCGATACGTCCGAAGGATCTTTAAGTGTTGCCAACCAGCATAGAGAATGGTGATCGGTGACTAGTTTGAAAGGACTCCGATAAAGGTAGGGACGAAACTTGACGGTTGCCCAAATGATGGCGAGACCCTCTTTTTCCGTGGTCGAATAGTTAGTCTCTGCTCTGGACAGTGATCGGCTGGCGTACGCAATCGCCCGTTCGACTCCATCTTGCCACTGGACTAAAACGGCTTTGAGGCCAACGTTGCTAGCATCAGTGTGGATCTCGGTCTCTGCGAGCTCGTCGAAGTGTGCGAGAACTGGTGCCGACTGCAGGCGACCTTGATGCTGTTCAAAATCAGACTGCTGCTCTTCCGTTGCTCCACAAACCGTCTATATTAGGCGCACAGTCCCAGAAACTGTCGCACGGTCGTCTTTACGGTGGGCGGATGGAACAGTGCAACGGCAGAATTTTTCTCAGAATCGGGCAGAACGCCTTCTGCGCTCACGACGTGGCCGAGAAATTTGAGTTCATTGTATGCGAAGTGGCACTTTTCCGGCTTAGGTGTGAAGCCAGTGGTCCTTATGGCTTAAAATACAGATTCTAGCCGATTCAGGCGCTCTTCAAAACTTGTACAAAAAACTACGACATTGTCCATGTACACAAGGCATGTTTGTCACTTGAGGTGGGCAAGAACACTGTCCATCATCCGCTGGAATGTGGCCGGCGCCGTGCATAGTCCAAACGGATGGACCTTAAACTCATAAAGACCGTCGGGTGTAACAAAAGCGGTCTTCTTTCGGTCTCGTTTATCCACTTCGATCTGCCAATAGCCTGTCTTGAGATCCATTGACGAGAAGTACCTCGCACCACGCACCCTGTCCAGAGCATCATCCATGCGAGATAGCTGGTATACATCCTTCTTGGTGACCGTGTTTAGCTTACGGTTGTCTACGCAAAATCGTAGTGTACCATCTTTTTTACTTACGAGCAGAACAGGTGATGCCCAGAGACTTTTTGATGGCTGTATGACGTCGTCATGGGGCATTTCTTCGACCTGTCGTCGTATAGTTTCTCGCTCCTTATGCGAGACCCTGTACGGTGGCTGTTGTTTCGGCATTGTTGTTTCCTCTGTGATGATCCGATGATAGGCGACAGTTGTCCGCGGAACCATCGATGACGATGAAAAACAGGTATTATACTTATGTAAGAGGTCCAGCAGATGTTCCTTTTCTTTTTCTCGAAGTTCACGGTTAACGTCAAATGATTTTGTGGAGGTTGTCGTTATCTTGTCTGGCAATGAAGCTTCTAGCGAGAAGGATCCACTGACATCAGCGACGCCCTTAAGATAGGCGATGGTAGTTTCAGGGGCAAATATGCTGGTACTCGGGGTGAAAGTTCGTAAGTAATAACTTAGTTTTGCCGTCGTGGATTTGAACGAGACCCCTGACTATGCAGATTCCCCGTTCCAGCCGAAGAGAAGAGTTCGGCTTGGCGATTCCTAAAGAGGCAGTCTCGTCGGTTCTTAAGGTCACGAGTATGCTGCTGCATGGCGGGAGACAAACGTGGTCATCCGTTACTCGGAGTGGAGAACGCCGCAGTGTTGATTTATCCTCTTCAACGCATCGTCCAGTGGAGACTGTGATCATTTGCCTACGTAGGTCTATGATCGCACCGTTCTCTCCGAGGAAGTCCATTAAGAGTATTTCTGTTTTTGAACACTCCTTGAGAACGACAAAACTGGCGACGAACGTAACTCCTCAATTCTGGATTATTGCTGTGCACCTGCCGACCGATGTAATTACAATGACCTCCGGCCGTGCGGATTTGTGGCCCATCCCAGACAGTCATAACTTTCTTCAGTCGAGTGGCAAGCCCCCACTTAACACGGAATAATCGGCGCCCGTGTCAACCAGCGCAGTCACTTCGTATCCGTCGATAACCAGGGGGAAGTCGAAGGTAGTTAGTTTATCGTCGCTGTACGGTGTCTCCATGACGTCGTTTTGTGCGCCTCGAGTCGTTGGAGGGTCTTCTTGGATTCGGCGACGGGCAACTTCACCTCTCAAATTCGCCACATTTAGTTTCTGCGGCTTGGGCTTGGTGACCTTGCCCTGGGAGCGTCAGGGGAGGATCGGCGTCCTGAATACTCCTAACGTCTCGGTGACGGAGACCTAGACTGACATCGATCAGCTGAAGCACAGGCCGGTTGGTTGACGTAGTCCTCGATTTCCCGGTGGTCACTGGTTGTAGCGCGTGCGGGAGCATCAGGTGAGAAGCTGCGAAGTCCCATTTGGCGGTAAGGGCACTGTCGGTACACGTGCCCTGCTTCGCCACAGTGATAGCAGAGCGGCCTGTGATCCGATGTGCGCCAAACCTCGGTCTTCCATGTCGGCGGGCGCTGTTCGTTAGGGTTTCAAGTGAACTGCCGTGGTGGCCGCGGATTTGACGGAGCTTGCCTGGAGAAGTCAATTAGGGGTGTAGAATTCCTCACGGCGGCCTCGTAAGACAGAGTGCGCGGTTCCGAGGCTTCCTCTTGCACTTGCGTTATGCCAATGGCTTTTTGAACTTCTTCCCGGATGATTGCTGACACCGGGGCGACGGTGGGTTGAAGGACCGGCGCTGGTAACTTTTGAAGTTCCTCGCGGACAACGCCTCGAATGCGCTGACGAGGGACGTCACTGGTGCTACCGACAGCCGTTAATAGGTTGTCTTGCGAGGCATTCGGCAACAGGCGTTCGTACAGCCGGGAGCGAATCTGTAGTGTTTTCTCAATTGTAGATGCCTCTGCGACAAACTCGGCCACCGTCGAAGGGGGATTCCTCACGAGGTCTCCGAAAAGGTCTTGCTTGACGCCTTTGATCAGGTGCCGCACCTTTTTTTCTTCGGTCATGGTCGGGTTGGCAAGACGGAAGAGGCGAATCATCTCTTCTACGTATGCGACGACGCCCTCATTGGGGTGCTGCGTTCTTGCCTGAAGCAACTGCTCAGCCCTCTCCTTGCGCTGTGTGTTCGCGAACGTCCGCTAGAGCTCGGACTTCAATACTTCCCATGACGTAAAGCTTGCTTCTCGGTTTTCAAACCAAACGGGGCTGCGTCCTCAAGCGAGAAGTAAACGTTCCGTAACTTCAACGGGTCGCCCCAGCCATTAAGTATCGCTACCCGATCAAAATGCTCGACACAGTCTTCCGTGTCTTCGTAAAGGTCACCATGGAAAGCCTTTGGTTTTCACGGAACCCGGAAAATTATTTGGCTCGGAGCAGCAGGGGAAGACATGATTCCGGTTCCTGAGGTCTCGGTCCTTGCTGAAGCATTGTCTGAGAGAAGCCCGTACTCCGATGGTGGGCCTAGCTGTCGTTGGCTTGAGCGAACGTCGGTGCTTAACGACGTGCTTCCTTCGATGTGGTCGTCCCTAGCTGGGCTGGGGTCACGGCTGTTCGAGGATGTCCTAGACGTGAGCAGGCGGGGGGGGGGGGGGTGGCAGTAGCCCACACCTCCACCACTTAATGTCACGATTTTATGTTCAACACCAAAAAGAGTCCGGCCCCTTGGAACAACAAAAACTTTAACTTCTTCACTTAATGTCACGACTTTATGTACAACACCAAAAAGAGTCCCGCCCCGTCGAACAACAAAAACTTTAACTTCTTCACTTCAGTGCCAAGCCCCAGCGGAGTAGATGAATAGAATGTCCCAGAAAACAAAGCTCACAGTCTCAGGATGGCACGAGCGCCAGACGCTCGTGCCACCAGCACGTGCGTCTGGCGTGTGGCACTGCCCGATGTCACGCGCGATAGCTTGTGCCATCCGCCCGTGCGTCTGGCACGTGGCAATATATTGTTCCTAAATCCAGCTCCGCTGTCAGTATGGGTATTAGTAGTTTCACAATTAGTGGCATAGGCAAAATAATCCTTAATGGCCTCGCCGTGTAACAACTGCTTAACTGAACTCAACCGGAAGTAAGACTCAATGCAAGTCTTTTTTTCTAAGTGTCAGAGGGAAGAATTTATTACCCATTATATGAGTACGCTGGGTTGATAACAAAAATAAATAAATTATTATGAATTCCTTCAGTTTTACGCAGCTTTATTGTAACTTTGTTTCTTCATTTAAAAATGGTTTTAGACAATTAGAATCTTCAGTTGTCAAAAATGTTCTATGCATATCACGTTTTGTTCGCATTTTGTTAAAATTAAATCCCGTATATTTCATCGCTTTCTAGCTTGTGTTAGGGATGCCTTGCTGCATGCCCATCCGGGAGGAGCAACACGAAGCCGGGGTTTCCATAACAAGAAACTACATTTATTAGAGTCACAGGAACGGTTTGTTTGTATTAAAGTAAAACAATGCTGTAGCGTTCGACCTACACGTCTCCGTGACCTCGGTCCGTGTCCCCTTCGTTTTGTGGGCGTGTCCTCCTTTTAAAGGCCCTCGCGCCTATTCTTCATGCGCTGTTGTGCGCTTCCTGCTGTATCCTCTTTGGGCGGTCGGTAGCGGCACCTGGGCGTGGTGGCAGACCCTCATCCCACAATATTTTTGAGGTGGTATCTAATTCCCTAACGGAAAAGTCTTGCTATAGACGGCTGGAAATATATCCAGAAAAAAATCGTAGTCTTCATTTGGACATTTGTTCTCCTTTTCGTAAATATCACAACAATCTATGCGTGCAAAGGTTTCCTTGAATTTATACCGTTGGGCTGTTTTGATCGGTCGATATATATATCGATTGTTAGGATAGCATAACAAATGGGGTAAACGCATTAATATTACTCCAAAACGTAATAAATATAAGTAATTTTCATACTTGTTATTAGTACCCTCTAATACTCCTACCGAGTTGCGTTTAGTGTCTCGATTTCAAAGTGCTTCAGACTGCTTAATCGAGGCAACCTGGTTTAGGGACCGCGTTGTGAATACGAGGGGCGAGGGGGTGACAAAAGTTTTGCTCATCTTCAAACATCTTCTCCTTTCCACGCAGTTTCCTCCCAACCTAGTGACAACGCAAAGCATGCGCACTAGCGGTGAATCTGCGCTGGAAGTGGTCGCCAAAACATTCCAAACGATCCTTTTAGTTTTGCCTAGAGAGGCTAGAATTAAAAGATGAAGCAAGTCAAACCATAGAGGACGTTGGCAAGTTAAGGGCGGACACCTCCTGCGAAGATCGGCCTCACGTGGCGCGTGCATTGGGGTGCCACGTGACTGGCAGGAAAGCTGGCTGAGACATCCTTTTATGCAACGCCCCCTCTCACGCGCATTTCGCCCGTGCCTTTCTGTAATATTATTTTATTGTATCACGGGAACGATCATGACAACCTGCTGCCCGTATAATAGTCTCCCAGACCTTCTAAAGCTCAGGGCCTTGTTCTAGGAAACCCTTAGAGTGTACGACTGCACGATTGATAATAAGACAGAAACTCGCGCGGGCATGTTTTTGCCCCCAAGGTGTTCCTACAAAGGCGAAAGTGACTACAGTCAACATAATTGAACCGGAGACGCAGAAACTACAAGCACACGCATAAAAACCAGCTCAGACACAGCTTAAAGGTTTAATCACATGAACTAGACTGAAGTTGGTTCGAGTAACGAGCTTCCTGCACATGCCACTTTTTCCGTTCGTGCGTATATTGCAACACCTGTTCGCTTTTCAAAGTGCCCAACTTGCGTTTGCTGTGTTTTGGAGATCGCTCGCTGGGCTTTGTGTTTATAAGCAGTATAAGTGTGCACAGCCTGAATTCCTCGATGCCATGTCAATAGTAACCGCAGCATCGAATTATACGCTTTGGCAAACTAAGCAGCGTAGTATACCACGCTTCATCTCAGGAGTTGCGTGAAGCATAAACGTGGGCACCTGGCTTTTAGACTTCCTTTATTTTCGCGAGTACTTGTGAAGGAAAAGCAAACTTGAAAGCCACGCGCTCGCGCCTGTGTTTTTGCCTCTGCTCCACGAAACTCATAAGATGGAATATAGGTATTAAACACTATAAATCACTTATGGTTGAATTCTTCTTTTGTATGCCATGCTCGGTTTATGTGAATCGCATTTTTCTATGACTCTCCAGTTAACGAGAATATACTGTAAACGACTACATTTTCGCGGGGCCTAATTTTCGCGAATTTCGCGAATGGCCTCCAATTTGCAAAAAATACGTCCCGCGAACAATTCGGGCAATATGTGAACGCTACGGAAGCTTGACTCGACTCGCGAAAATTAGAACCCGCGAATAATTTTATATGTTTAGCTTTTTCCCAATTCGCGAAAATTTAAGCCCGCAAAAATTAAGTCGTTTCCAGTATTCTGTTGTTTTTTTTTTGAATAGCGTGAAAATGGGTATTCTCGGTCTGTAGAAGGCAACTTATGTTATGAAGAAAGGGAAACTATTCTAAAAGGTGACAGTGAATCCGTTCAGTTACAACAACCTAGGCTGTTGTCTAGTACTTTTGCCTACGCCTGTTCCTCCTATGTTGAAGGCACTGATAATGTCAGCAACACGTACCCAACTCAGTCCCTGGGTAAAATTGCAGGGTCGATGAACGTACCAGCCAGGCCATTTAAGGAGACAACAACGACTGCATTGCCAACAGTCACAACTGCAAGTACACTGCCAAGCACGCCGCAAAATGCATCGGCAAGCCCGATTTTACCACTGACCACAGCTACCAGCATTTCGGAAACTCGGAGTGAGTACTGAAAACAAATTATGTTTTTTTAGAGGCAGCAGTTACCCATGCGACGTGCCACGCGTGCCACGCAAGGTGTTCGAAGATTCCAGCTCGGCCATTGAGCGCTACGAGAAGTTCAACATGATTGACGTATTGGAAAAATAAACTACCGCCGATCATGCATACTGCTCCAAGTACAGTGAGAATAAAATACAACTTAAAAGGCAAGGCCTGGACTCTCCCCTTCCCCTCCCCCAAACGTCATCACTAAAGGATTCATTCTGGGCCCCTTAAAGGCTCTCTTACACACCGATGCTGAGCGCTGCGAACGCAGCGTGCGGCAGAACGCGCGCTTTCGTTGGCCGGCGAGCAGGAATTCCATATCTGCGACCAATCAGCGTCTGTCAGCTTGGCTACGCCGCGATTGCTACGGTCAACTTTTACATACGATAGCGTCGCCGCCTGCGAGTCTTTGAGGTGCTCAAAACGAGCACGACGCTAGGACTCAACTGGCTTCAGACGAACGCGCCTGTACCATTGCGTAGTACTCTAGTTGATCTCCGCTGTATTCAGCGTTGGAGGTTAGTCTGGAACCGACCATCGATTGTGTCGGGCTCACGCCTTGTCTACTATTAGTGGCTTTGGTAAAAACTCTTATTTTGATGTCGCCAAGGCCGAGGGTGAAATTGGTGGCATTTCGCGTGTTCACTTGCACAGTGCGTGTATTGTACCTGTTACTCGCTTTAAATTTGTGTGTTTACCGTGAAATAAGGAGCGGTCCTTTGATTTATCCCTGTAGCAAGGTTCTTTGGGGTTAATAATTGACAAGATACAATGTCCTTCGTTTTTCTTAAAACATGTATTTACAAAAGAAATCAAAGAGTTCATGTGCTTCTACTAAAAGAAAAGAAGAAAGCTTAGTTAAAGAAATGAAAGAAAGGAAAACGAAACAGTCACCATGTCTTTGAATAACCATGCGCAGCAGCGGGTCTTGTGTCTCGAGCTGTCGTTGTCGGCCCACGGTTGTTGCTGGCAGTCAGGAGCGAGAGCGGTTGGCTTCCGTCGATGACCCAAGAGTCACCGCACCAAGTGCTCGCGCAGTAGGAAGCCGGACAGCGTAGATCTCTATGCGCTGCCCTCGCTGGAACAGGCTGCTGGTCAGACCGCAGGAGCGAGCCGTCGATTGCCCAGGTCGATGGTGTCGTTCCGACCCAGCACGTTCTGCTGGCCAGTCCTTTTCACGCTCTCCGTTCACGCACTACCCATCTCTTCTCTTCTTCGTCGTCTTCCCTCGTCCCTCCGAGCCAATTCATGGATTGACTTACACTTCTTCTTTTATACACTGAGTCACATCATCACAATCCCTCATGACCTCATTAAAGTGTAATGTTGTCAGCCGCAATCCTGGAGGTGTCGCAGCATTAGTGGTGTAAGTGTCAGACATCTGTTCAGCTGTAGGTCGCTTTCTAGTTTTTCAGTAAACGGAAGCTTCAGAAACAAGTATTTGGGACTCAGCGACAGAGGCACACTGGCGTTCGCATTTACTTTTTATCGTAACTCCTTGTGCCAAACGCCAATATCGCGATGTTCGACAGTATGACACACCGGCTTTTGGCACGTGATGTGTTGCCGGTTTCAAACACATCCTATAGTATGGGCGGGATGTCCTGTAGAAAACACTCGTCAAAGAAGCGTTCCAGGCACAGCACTCTAATCAAATTTCACTATAAAGTGACCATTCAGGACAGCTGATAATCTGCCTATTGACCTTCGTGATTCGTATTTTAAACTCTAAAAGGGACAATAAAAAGCCTGGCTACTCCTCCGAGTGCTTACCGGACGCAGTTTCTACGTTCATTAGCCTACACCTTGGGAACCAGTTGCATTGCGGTCAAACCGTCGTATTATATGAACAATTTCAAACTCTTTTAGAACACAATTAGCTTCATTTGAAAATATCACATTTTGATGTCGCTGAAAAATGATGGAATATACCGCTGAATAAACAATGCTTAAAACAATCACATTAGAGGCCGTTATACATCTCCTGCAAGTTCAGTGTTGGTGTCAGGTTCTAACAAATTTATTTCATGATTGCGTACTCCTGGGTCGCTAAACTCGTCAAACACAAAGTTGGGCACGAAGTTCGCAGAGCGTGCTGATAGGACACTCGCGACGTTGGCGTCACGCGGGACGAGATGTCAATCATCCAAGCTATCTCGGTGCTCGAATTCCAGGGAGAATGTTAGGCACAAAGTTGTAGCGAGCTTCACCGGAGCGCGCGCGAGCAACACCGTGGGGCCAGCCGATTGAACGGGCTGCACTGATGACGTCGCGCCTGCGTGTCCCTACATCCCTACGCCGCGATAGAATCAATGAAACGTAGATTGTACCTAGGCGGGCTATAAATACTCTGAACTTTGTCGCCGCAAGATTGTCGTTTGTAGTAGTTATTTGTGACGACAAAGTGACGTTTCACAACTTTGGGAAGCGAGTTATTTGAGGCCAAAATCTCGCTTCAGAATCGAGGCGAAGATTAAACTTTTGTGATATTGTGGAGCCGTGCGCGGTGTATGCGGTCTTAGAGCTCATCTTTCCGCCACTGTTAACAACGCCACTGGGGTCACCCACAAGCGTTATGTATAGAGACGTCGGTAATGTCTGAGAGATGAGGGGGCGAGGGGGATGAGTGAGGAAAAGCCGTGAAACGGGGAAAAAAAAGTGTATAAACCAACACAAACACACACTCAAATAGGGTAAGGAAGGGCCATAGAAATTGTTCGAAAGAGAGAGAGAGAGGAGGAGTAGATAGTAGTGAAGAAGGGGGATATCCTTCTCCCGAATTCTTAGGAGCGCAACTCTTATGCGCCAGTTTCGAGCTTGATCGGCGTCGCCGTCGGCGTAACCGCGCGCGCGTTGCATTATGGGACGTTTTTTCACTAAATTTAGAGGGGAAATTGACGTCACGTAATTTTAACATCAATTAGGTTTCCCCGCTAAATGAGAGGCAAGCAGGATAGGAAGAGAGGGGGGGAGGGGCATACCCTCCCTTCCGTACCCCTCCTCCTCCTGCTCAAGAGCATGCGCTTTAATTCGACATTACAGAGAACTGCAAACGTCCGTCATTTTTTTTTATTATAACTCTCTGAAATGCTGTAGTCCGGGGCTGGGGCGATATCCCCTCCCCCCCCCCCCCCCCCTCCCCCCTCTTTACACCCTTATGCCTTTTGCGCTCCTCTTTTTCGACGACCCTCCCTCGTTCTTCTGTTTCGACGACCCTGCTTAGAGGCGTTCTGAACTGAGGCGATGACGAGGAGCAGCACAGCGTGCAATTTTCGAAATTATGGTTCTAGAGATTCTGGAATTAAAACGGGGCGCGTTCCATGAACTTACGAGCGGCCATGGCAGACTTTCAATCGGAGAGGTTCGTGCCAGGGCTCGTTCGTGCAGGCGCGTTCAGTGACGTCCTTTTATAGTTCATAACACTGACGTCAGGGTCGGGATTATCAGTTGTGAACGACAAAGTTGATGGTGCGTGTTCGAGTCTACGGTGAAAAGTCTGGTTGTGTACGAAGAAAGCTTGGTGTTATTGCGTTCTCGAAACATCACCGTCATTATTGACAAACTGACATTACTCTTATTTCAGTTGATGAATGCAGAATTAATCCCAGTTTGGCTAATCTTTGAAAGTCTATCACAAAATTATTTTATCTCCCGCTGATGGGGGACAACTGCCCGGAAGCCAAATCCGTCCAAAAGTGGACAATGCTATACTCGCTTCAGCTTGGGTCCAGACGCAGGCGATGCTACAAGCGCGAGCTCCAGGCTTTCAGCGTCCCTGCCAAGCACGCGCGCTCTCGTGCAATGCAAAGCACTGTTCAGGGCCACACGCTCGCGCTCGTAGCATCGGCTGCGTCTGGACCCGAGCTGAAACGAAGTATACTCGGCTGGTTGTTATCTAGCCAGCCGTCGGGCTACACTCTGATCAAATTCAAAAGGCCGAGATAAATAAAAGGGACGACAGTGGGACGTTTTTTTAGTAAAATTCCGGGGTTTTATCGGCGGAGATAAGAACGACGCCAGACTCATCAACTTTGACGGTGTCGATTTTAGAATGCAATTACCCACGCCTCCGCCGTTGTGCTTTTGGGAGATCCGCTTCATGGTCGCAGCTGATAATCTTCATCGTGACATTATACGTACGAACCACGTTCGTCTCCGCGTGCTTTCTCGTGCTGCTCTAGCTCGGCAGCCTAGCGGAGCAGTAGGGATGCTTCTGCCCTTACAATGAAAAACGTCACGAAGATATACGGATCTGCGGGTTTGTGAGAAAAGAAAACTTCGCAGCAACCTTTCAGCTCCTCCCCTCTATGTCACAACACAAAGAAAGTTGTGTCTGACGAGTTTAGCTGACACCTGAACGGATCCATTTTATCATTGGTTAATAAAGCGTGCTCAACAAAAAGCTGCGACGTATATTCTTATCGTAGCAGTTGAGTAAGCTTCCTGTAATCTTACCTCAAAGAAAATTAACAACAGGGCCGGTTTGCTGATCGCCAGTCACTTTCCTCATCCTGTGGGTATGCACAGACGTAGAGGGGATTTTTCTGTCCCGTAATTCGCCCTGCAGGGAGCGTTCCCCAGCGTTGCGTTCCCCCCAGTAGACTTGTTCCAAAAGCTCCTGCATGCAACGCTGGCAACACCGCTCGAAAGTTGCATTTCGGGAACTAGTTGTCCAGGAGCGATCGATAGTGGCTGACTCACATGGTTTCGGCTTGGGTCAACGCATCGACGCGTGCGGCGGTGACGGCAAACCGTGCACATCGTGCCGACTATATCGCATCCTGAAGCTGTGAGCCACACATTTAAGCACTCAATACCAGGCTCGTGCTGCAAATGATCTGACTACAGGAATTACAGCAATTCAGTGATCCCACTACTAAATCCAGAGAACAAAGTCTTTCATGGAACCGACCGCAATCTTCATTTGACGTGGGGCCTGGCAGCTTTTAGCGATCGTTACACGCACGTGGCAAAACCGAATTAATTGGGCCAAAAATGTTTCCCCTTGGCGAAATTGTCTTTGCAGCTGCTGCAGAGATTTTTTGTTAAACTGAGGCTGACACTGTAGGGGCCGAACTTTTCTCTCCCGTAGTGGAAACTGCCGTGAATGATAGGAATGTGCGCACTCAACTACGTATCGTGTTGCACTGCAAACCTCTATTTGAATCGAGTAGTGCAGGCACTCATTAGTGAGTTTCATATGGCTCTCAGAGGCCCGCCAGTCGCTCCGGGCGCGCGCCACAGAGCATGCTTCGAAGTGACGGTGCGAGGTCACGACGCACAGCGCGAGCACCTCACACATCGCGTTCCCCGAACAAACGATCTAAAACTCCCCAGCTACGCTAAGTACAGACGCGATCGACAAGTAATGAAAATAGAAATGTAAAATATAATAAGAAGAACGACACCTCCATGCTGTTACGCGGGAAAAGTGGCGCTCATTCATCGCCAGCAGAAATGCTCGAGGCAACGTGCCGCACGCCACTTCTGGGAAATTCATGGCGTCTGAAATTCGATCTCAATGCTGCGCCGTGCCGCCATGATCTTCCGGGGCGGGCTGCACGTTGCACGCGCCCGCGCATCGATCGTGCACCTTGCGCTACTTTTAGAAGGCGAATAGCATTTTAATGCGAATAGCATTCTTTGGATACTTCACGCACTTTTAGTCTATGCATCTATCTATCTATCTATCTATCTATCTGGCTATCTAACCTCTTACGCCGCGGGTCGATAAATAAATAAAAAGGACCGGCGCCGGCGGGATTCGAACCGTTGACGCTTTGATCAGCAGGCAGACGCGCTAACCACAGAGCTATGAAGGCAGTCATTCAATGCACTCTAAACACCTGTTTATATCTTTACCATCGCGCGTCGTCCACGACGAGGGCTCATTCCGCCTCGTGAGGCTTAGCACGGCCCCTAGCTCCCCCTCTCTCCGCGCTCGGGAGGGGGTGATGTTGGCCAAGTACCCTCACGAGCGGAATGAGCCCTCGCGCATGGAACGCGTGCGCACCGGTAGCTGTGACAGCGCTGTGAAGCGCGTCCTATGGTAAAGATATAAACAACCGTTTAGAGTACTCGTTGGTTGAGACTAGCTGAGACGCCAGAAAGTCTGGTCGGTACCATTTTGAGTGTTTGTGCGTATGGCGCGTGCTTTGCTCGCCTTCCTAAGTGACACAAACGCACGTGCTGGACTGCTGGAGATCGTGGGCAGGGCCGTGAAAGTGTCAACAAATTTAGAATCGCCTCAAGAGTGGGCTGGCGTATCTAGAGCGTGCCGGCTCACCTGACGAACGCGCATAACTCCGCACCGTTTGATGCTATCTCGCATTAACGTAGATAATCATTCCCAAAGGATGGGTTCTGCTGATTTTGAACCATGAAGGGGATTTAGTTACGCGACGACGCCAACGACTCCACTCGGCGACGGCCACGCCGCCCCACATGTCCAACTATCGAAACCGAAACTCCATGGCAAAATAGTTTTTTGCGCGCATCGCGTGGACCTTCCGCGGTGAGGCGCTTCGTTTTTTTGAAGATGTCTATTCTGCTCAGAAGATGGGGCAGTGTCGTTTTTCGGCCAAAACAAGCTGAACCAGATTTGCCCCGCCATAGAAAGGCGTGTTAGCAAGCGGAAAAATCCGAGTAGTCATGGTAGCACTCTCTAAAGCATGGCACATAGTTCATATCATGTACCGTTGGAGCAGCAGTATATGACACCTTTCTCGTGGGCGGGTGTATATTGGCCAAACGGGGCGCTGTTTGAACATCCGTTTAAGAGAGCACCAGAGTTCGTTGAAGGAACGTGCATACTCATCTTGCAATGCATTGTCGCGATTGTAAGTGTGAGCCAAGATTGAGCGACACTAAAGTTTTGTTCAAGCACAGGGACCAAGTGTCTACAAAGATAGTAGAGGCGTACCAAATAAAAAGGGCGGGAACCTCTATGTCAGCCAACCGTTTTTTCCACTGCTGGAAAGTGAGGTGGCGTTTTTGGATTTGGGATAGCAAACACGTGCCATTACGCTGCTATGAAGTGTCTCGTAACACGCCGACGGGGGTGAACTGCAAAAGATGAATGGTCGTTTTCATGTGTATGCCTATTAAAATATTTCAGTTAATAGTCAGCGCTCGTCCCGTGTGCTTCTTCGTCGTCCTCGTCTGCTGTTCTGCGCTGTGTTCCAAGATGCAAGCATTACCTGCCGCGTTCTTTAAGGGGCTACTGACAACCACAACATTGATCTATTTTATTGTCTTAAACGCTTGTAAAGCGCCAGGCGACACATCAAAATAAAAATCATTGCGAAACAATGTTTTTTTTTTTTTGCTCCATCGAGCTCGTCAAGTTTTGTGTCCTCCTCCCCATACTTGACCTTTTCCTCACTTTTCTCTCGCGGTGACGAATTTGCCGACAATATTTTTTGAAAAAGCTGAGAGATGTGGCAAGCTGCACATCAGCAATATTTATTACTGTCATTAAATAAATATTTTTTAAGACGACTGCAAATGCACACCACTGCTGACGCCAAAAAATAAATATCAGAAACCGGAAGTTTTAATGACGCAATATCGACTGTATGCTATACTTTTTTATACTCTCATATGGCACGATACCAAAATGTCGTCGGAACGGCAGCACGTTTGGAATATGGGTGGGAATCTCAATTGCAACGATTTGGTCACAGTGAATTTTTTTCTCAGAGCCTCAGTCAGAGTAAGACTCCCAGACGTCAACGTCTACATCAAGCCATCGCAGAGAAAACAGAGATTCAAGACATTACTGCGCAGAGCCATCACCACAGCGGGCCGCAACACGCTGCCTCGTGAGGCGACTTCAACGCGATGAACTCCACTCTGGGGTTACAACAAGTTCAGATCAAAGGGCCGCGGCCTGCACCGAGACGCCACGAACCTCGACTTCACCGTCATCCCGAACCCAACGCATACCACAAAAATCGGTAAATCTCTGTCCCAGGACATTACGCCGTACCTCACATTCTTCAAGAACGACGGCAACTGAGCGATCACCTGGAGAAACACGGGGGTCACCTCGGCAGCGACCACACCATCGTGGAAATCAGCATCCCGGAACACAACGAAACAAACATCAGAACACACATAGTGATAGAGTGGGATGCCTTCCGAGACGCTAGAAACGTTAAAGGAGCTGTGCAACGATATTCAGTTGGAATGTTTTTCGCTTTACACGAGCTTACTGGCACTGGTGGGACTCAAGGATACTCGCACGCAACGCTACTGGCCAAGATACTCCTTTGTTGCGGTGTAATTTCAAGGACAAAAGCGATCATTTTCATTCAATCTCTCTTTTGCAAAATTTGATGACGTAACGTGGGATCGCAGTACACCCATATGACGATATTTGAATGCGGTTCATAGATTGGACCCGAGTATTGCGTGGGCACTCGATTTGGGCTCGTGATAATTACTATAGCTCGAGAAGCATTCGGGTAGTGGCCCGTGTCCAATCGCTTCAACGACGACAATAGCCGAGCCATAACAATGTCTGGAACTCAGCGCGTGTCCTGTGCTTTGCCAACCCCAGCGCGTGGCTATGATCAACATCGGCGGCATATAATCCATTCCAGGTCACGTGGCCGCTTGTTCTGGCTGCGAGTTGAGGGGGTGAACGCTGCTCGTTTTTCTTTAATTTGTTTCTGGGACTTCTATTGCGTGGGGTGAAAAACGAACGCGTGTTTCATAGGTCATCAACGTCAGGGATCCGTTCTAAGCGGTATTTGCGCAAAGTACGAAAATTGTTGCATCGCCCCTTTAAGAAAGACGGTGAAGACGAGATCGAAGACATCGACTCGTGGACGGCCGAAATAACCTAGAGCGTACGCGATGCGACCAAAGGACTTGAAACGCAATCGGAGATAGACAAAGTAGACAGCCGGCTAGCGCATCTCATCGAAGCCAAACTGTCGATACTCAATCGATGGAAGAAACAACGGCTTAACCGCAGACTTAGAAAGAAGGTGGCGGAGCTCTTCCGAGCAATCTAGAATCACTGCCTCGCGCTATGTGCGCAAATGTGGAACGATAAATGAAACGTGGAAGACGGGTAGAGGCACCACGGGAAGACGTGGAACCTGGTGTGGCACCTGCTCGACGAAACCAAGAACCATTCGCAAAAAAGGACAGACTCGCCAAGCTCACACACCGGGCGGTCTCGGTACACGTCGCCGAAGAAGTCACCAGGCGTATCAACGACAAACGACTGTCAACTACACCTACCGAAAAACACGCGCCGCACGGCGGCCTACCCATCGCGAAGCTCGATCGTGACATCGACGTCGAGGAGGTCCGCGCGGCCCTGCACCACCTCAACGGCAGGTCGGCGGCCGGTCCGGACCTCGTCACGAACAAGGCGCTCAAAAACCCTGATGACGGCTCGATTGAGAACCTACCTAAATACATCAACAAGTGCTCGAGATCAGCCGCGCTGCCGAAGCGTGGAAGACAATCAAGACCGTCCTAGATTCCCAAGCCACTGGACACGGACAACCTCCGGCCCATCTCGCTCACGTCCTGCGTGGGCAAGGTGCTGGAGCACGTCCGGCTCGACATGTGGCAAGACTACCTGGAACGAGAAGGGTTGTACCCGGCCACGGTGATCGGCTTCAGACGGCACCTGAGCACGCAGGACGCGATACTGCAGCTCAAATATCGAATCGACGACGGCGGCAACGCCCGCGACTACAAGGAGGTCCTGGGGCTCGACCTGCACAGCACTTCTGACAATGTGAAACACTCGGCGCTCCTCTCCCCGTTCTCCAAGCTCAACATGGGCGAATGATCCTATAACTATTTTAAATACTTCCTCAAGGACAGGATCACCGAGCTACGAGCAGACGACCTGCAGACGCAAGAGAAGGAGCTTGGGAGTACCGGTACACCGCGGAGTTCTGTCATCCCGCTGATGTTGTTCAGCCTGGTGATGATCGGAGTATCCGAGAAACTCGCGGACATCAAAGACGTCAGGCACACCATCTACGCGCACGATATCACGCTCCGGGTGACCGGCGGCAGCGACGCTCACATCCAGGGCGCGCTACAAGACGCCGTCGACGAGATAGAAGTCCAGCTGGAAGGCACCGCACTGAGATGTTCGCCGAGCAAATCGGAGATCCTAATAATCCAACCTACCAACAACGGCAGAGGCAAGACCAGACAACGCGAATACGAAAAAGCCGTATCGTAAACAAATCCGGAAACGTGATACCCGAGGTCGGCAAAATCAGGATTCTAGGAATGGTCATCGAAAAGCACAGCAGAAACGGCGAAACCGTCGCCCGTCTCACGGCAAAAGCGTCCAACGCAACGCGACTCGTCAAACGAGTCACGTCCCGGAAGGCAGGCATGAAAGAGGAGAGCCTAATCAGGCTCGTTTAAAACTTCATCATCAGCCACGTCGTTTATGTTGCAGACTACCACATATGGCTACAACACGAACGCAAGAAAATCAACGCCATCATCCGAAGAGCGTACAAGACGGAATTGGGCCTGTTCGAGTCCACGAGTACGACCCGCTTCTTACAAATATAGATACATAACACACTCGAAGAAATAGCCGAAGCGCAACAGAGAGCTCAACTGGAGCGGCAGTTCACGACTAAAACTGGAAGGAGGATACTAGACGACCTGGGAATAGAACGCTCGAACGATGCGGAGATGAAGCTCCCCGTCCCCGAAGAGTTCCGACGCCAGACAAGAATCGATCCCATACCCAAGAATATGAATCCCGACCGCAACAAGAGAAAAAGAGCAGGGAGGGACAAGGCTCTCATCTATCTGCATGCCAAAGAGGAGCACGCGCGGTACGTGGACGCGTCCGAAGATCAACGGAACGCCTTCGCAGAGGTTGTCATCGAGGCGTCGACCGGCGCCACCAGGACGGCAGTGAGCGCGAGAAGCGCCGGAGCGGAACAAACGGAGGATGTAATCATTGATCTGGACATTGCGGGCGCAGACTGCCACACGGTGCTGAGTGACTCGAGACAGGCGGTTCGAAACTTCACCAAAGGCCACATCTGCAGGGAGGCCGAGCGCGTATTGCGAGCGGAGAAACTTCAAGACAGAAATGTGAGAATCAAGCGGTTCTTTGCTCACGTGGGCAACGCATCGAAACGAAATCACAACCACAACGAGACGGCACACGTAGCGGCGCGAGCGCTATCCAACCACGCCCCGGCGACAGAGTGTCCGACGTGATTCGATGCCAAGGACCGCATGACGGACTGTAACCACATCACGAAAGCCTGCGATCCTGGCTCGCAGGACTCTCCCACCCCGCACCCGAGGCTGAGTCAAGCGGATGCGGTACTACTGAGGCAGCTCCAGACCGGATCGCTACCGAGCCCAGGAATGATCCATCGCATGTACCCCGAGACATACCCGAGCGACAAGTGCAAGGTTTATCGGATGGAGACGGCAGATCACAGGCACATCTTGTGGGACTGCATCCGACACCCAAAGGAAGCAAAATCAATAACGATCCAGCCGCGGGTCGATGCAGCTGCGAAGAGCTACGACCAGGCCCAACAGCTTTGGGCCGTCGGAGCAGGTCATCGCGGCGCTCAAAAGCCAGGGACCCAGCGAGCCGACAGTGGCGAGCGGAGACCCGCACCGAGTAACGGCAACCCCGAAGACGACGAAGGCCCTCGTCAGGGCGCGCGAGCGCCTAACTGCAGGCACAGATAAAGTTTGTTTCAATCCAATATCCGAGCCCTTAGCAACAAAGTGGTGATAACATATAAGGAGACATTACATTTCCGCCTAGATCTACACTAAGGATTTTAGTCAAGCACTCATTATATTTAGAGTGCAGCTCTTAGGGATCCGTTCCGCGTTGAGTGTTGTCGGCGTCGTCGTCGGCGTAGCCGCACACGTTGCATTATGGGATGTCATAATTTCCCCAGCTAAGTTAAGCGGGGACACTGAATGCGCGGTGTCGCATTATGGGACGTGAGAGACCTACACACCAATTCAGTTTCCCGTCTATATTTAGCGGGGAATTGAATTGGTGTTGAGTTCACGTGACGTCAATTTTCCCGCTCAATCTAGCGTAGAAACTGAATTTTTTTCCTAGGTGACGTCGCACGAAGTTATGTTACGCCATTTCCTCCGCTAGATTCAGCGAAAAAAATTTAATTAATGTGGCGGTGAAAGTGGAGTCAATTTTCTACCTAAATTTAGTGGGGAAGCTGTGGGAAGAAATAGGGTGTAGAGGAAACGGAGGAGGAGGAGAAGAGATGCCGGAGAAGGAGGGGAGGGCACTGAGCAGGAGAAGACGAGAGGGTACGGAGTAGGAGGGGAGTATATGGATGAGAAGAAAGGGAGGGCACGTAGGAGGAGGAGGTGAGGAAACGGAGGAAGGGAAGGTACGGAAGAAGAGGAGGGGAGGATAAAAGGAGGGAGGGTACTAAGAAGGAAGAGGTCTCGGAAGAGGAGGAGGGTGCAGAACCAATAAGAGAAAAGTCATCAATATTTGTACATATATATATATATATATATATATAACTGAGAAGAAAACAAAACCCTCGGTGAAAACGGCACCAACGGACGGTCCGACGTTTCGGCCGGAGTTCGGCATTCGTAATGAAGGCCGGAGTATATATACGTATATAGGTATATATCGTTCTAAAATTGTTTGAGCACTGCATGTCGAAAAATTAAGATACCTGAAGATCTGGGCTCTATTTTCTCATTACAGTGATTGTGCAAACGTCTTTCATTTATAGAGCGCAGCTCTTAGGCTCCCGTTTCTGCCTTGAGCGGCGTGAGCGTAACCGAGCGGTGCATTATGGCAAACGTCCCATTGACGTCACACCTGACGTCACAAGGGCCACCAGGGGACGTCACGAGGGTCCCGCGACGTTGGATTATGGGGAACGTCCTATGCTGGAACGCGCGGGTAGGAGGGAGGAGGGGAGGAGGAGCAGTAGGAGGAGGAGGGGAGGAGGAGGGGATGAGGAGGAAGGAGAATGAGAGAGGAGGAGCAGGAGAGAGGGATGATGAGGGAGGAGCTGGAGGGAGGAGAGGAGGTGGAGGAGGAGGGTAGAGGAGGAGGTAGGAAGAGGAAAGCATGTTGGAGGAGAAGGATGTAGGTAGAGGAGGAAGAGGAGTAGGGGAGGAGGAGGAGGAGGAGGGGAGGGAAGATGAGGAGGAGAAGGAGAAGGAGGAGAAAAAGGAGGGAGGAGGGTGAGAAAGAGAAAAGAGAGGCGGAAGGAGAGAGGAGGAGGAAGATGATGATGGAGGAGGGAGGGGAGGAGGAATATGGAGGGGAAGGAGGAAGGGAGATGCCAGCTACCTACCACAGAGAGCCACGTATAAAAACGTGGTGCACTTGTTATCCAAGTGGCCATCAACATGGGTACGGGTTCGTGCTGTATTCATCGATGCCCGTGGCACGTCAGACAGAAGTTGGTAAATTGTTTGCGATCATGGTCGACAACGGCTTGCTCGTGGTAGCTCTGTTTCTCTCGCCCACGGCACTCACCAAATATTTCGTGCGAGACAAAGAACTCCATACCTGTCATGCTCGAAAACATCCCATTGGCCCCGAGGAAGGTGCACTCGCTGTTCTGCTGTGCCATCTTGGGGAGCACGCTCAAGAATAATGCCCAGAAAATCAAAAACACCGAGTAGTCTTCGACAGAGCCGATAGCAATCAGGATGACATCGAGAGTACCACGTGCTTCGTCAACATTGACTCTAACGCTGTCCTCGTTCTCACGCCTTGCTTTTGCTTTTTTCGTGGCACCTGCACAACCTACACAGCCTAGACAGAGTAGAGCTTCCAGATGTGAGAACTATATTTCCTTTTTCCTGACAAGTGGTGAGCGGGACATAGCACATATATATATATATATATATATACATACACAAATACAGGGTGTTTCACGAAAAGTGGACAAACGCGACATTGCAAAAACTACCCGTTGCAACAAAAAAAGAGTTGAGTCGTTTTGGTCCTGGGCCAGAGGCCTAATTAGGAAAAATATTTACGTCCGAGATATTTAAGTTGGTAATTATTTTTGAGTAATTAACTTTTTACTATTGTGTTTAAGGGCATGGATTCACATAGAGAATTGTTCAGCATCATCCAAAAACACTAAATCAACAAATTGAAGAACGATAGAAGGCACGAGAAGCATTTTACGGCTTTCTGAACAACCGCACAAATTCAACGTATTTTTAAGTTTCGGTTTGTTCTCAGAGCGCATCTCGGCCCCGGCGGCACCGCGCCCCGTGGAGAAATAGTGCAACCACCCTCCGCTGCGCTGTCATCGCGCGACGCAGCAGAGGCTGGTTGCACTATTTCTCCGCTGGACGCGGTGCCGTCGGGGCCAAGATGCGCTCCGATAGCAAACCGAAACTTAAAACCACGTCGAATTTTGTGCGGTTTTTCAGAAAGCCGTAAAATGCTTCGCGTGCATTCTATCGTTCTGCAATTTGTTGATTTAGTGTTTTTCGATGATGCTGAGCAATTTTCTAATTAAAACCATGCGCCTAAACACAATAATAAAAAAGTTTATTACGTAAAAAGTAATTAACAACTTAATTATCCCGGACTTTAATATTTTTCCTAAATAGGCCCCTGGCCCAGGACCAAAACGACACAAGCCTTTTTTGTTGCGAAACGTAGTTTTTGCAATATCGAATTTGTCCACCTTTCGTGACACACCCTGTATATATATATATATACAGGGTGTTTTTTTATCCTCAACAGATTTGTTTAAAAAAAGTCGTGAAAGTTACACTTATGCCGCTTGTGGAGGTGAGTTATACGGCTAGGAGGACATATTATAGGGGCGAATCGTAACGATCAGTAGGCTAATTAATTAAAATTCGTTAATTAACTTTTTAAATAATGAAATTAGACATATGGTTCCAATTAGAAACTTGCTCAGCGTCATCGAAAACCCCTAAATCAGTCATTTTCAGAAAGACTTTGAGCGCGTGAAGCGTAGTAGTGCACCTAAGTTACCACTCGTGGAGCAGGTACAAGGCTGGGGCTAGATAAGAGACGGAAAAATCGCGCGGGAGCCTTATCGCAACCTCTGGCTTTGTACCTGCTCCACGAGCGGTAACTTCAGTGCACTACTACGCTTCTCACGCGCTCAAAGTCTTTCTGAAAATGACTGATTTAGGGGTTTTCGATGACGCTGAGCAAGTTTCTAATTGGAACCATATGTCTAATTTCATTAATTAATAAGTTAACTAACGAATTCAAATTAATTAGCCGACTGATCGTTACGATTAGCCCCTATAATATGTCCCCCTGGCCGTATAACTGACCTCCACAAGCGGCATAAGTGTAACTTTCACGACATTTTTTAAACAAATCTGTTAAGCTAAAAAACACCATATATATATATATATATATATATATATATATATATATATATATATATATATATATATATATATATATATATATATATATATATATATATATATATATATATATATTTCACAGAATTATTAGCATGGTATATCTCAAAATCGAAATACCTCAAGAGACGAGGACGAGGAGGAAAGGAAGGGAGGAGGAGGAGCAGGGAAGGACCGAGGAAGACCGAGAGGAGGAGAAAAGGAGGAGGGGAGGGAGAGAGGGTAGGGATGAGGAGGGGTGCATACTTTTCCCTCCGTGCTCTCTCCTCCTCCTCTTCAGGAGCGGTGCTCTAATTAGGCGTAAAAGGGAAATGGAAATGGCGTTAAAGGGAGTTTCATGCGTGTTTCACATTTTTGCTTTAATTATCTTTAAGGCAATTCGCTTAGCACGGCACTTTGAGATTTGGTATTACTGGTACAAATCTTGAATCAAAAACATTTCGTTTTTCTTTCTTTCTTTTCTAAAAATCATTTCAGAAAGACTAATAGTGCTAAAATAAAAGAACTGGATACTGACGCGTAGTCTACATGTGAAAAAAGGTCTTCCGAAATACTTTTGCGATTAGCCCAGTTGCACGTCTGCCCACAGCTAAACAATGAAGAGAGAGAGTTAAGTTAAACTACACTTCACTCTCAATATATAAAAAACAAGCGACTCAACATTTTGTAAGCTACATTAAAGATTCCAGAGCGTATTAAATTAAACTCTTTGAAAAATACAATTCCCTGCGAATATGCATTTCAAAACAGAAAGAACCGTTCTTAGAGAGAAGTTTATACGCCGCTCTTGAAGTGCGTTATTGCTGTTCACATTACTTCGACTTTCAATGCGTTCGACATTTTTGTCCGAATATTATAGAATTAGAATATTCGAAGCGAAGAAGAAATGACGGCACTCATTTACCTGGAACGCTGGGCACCTATACGGAGTGGAACAAATCCATACGAAACGAATACCTGGGGTGACGTCAGAGCGCAAAACTCTCATTGGAGGGATATTTGGTAATCGATTACAATTAATTTCCTCACTTGTGGTTGTATGCTTCGGATATACAGTACCTGGAACTTAGAGCAGTTGCAACTGCTGAATCGGGGTAACATGGATAAGTGACCGAGTTGATAATACGAAGTGCGGGAAACGACGATCGTCGTTTCCTGCACTTCGTAATATATATATTATATATATATTATGTATATATATGCGAGGTGCGGGAAACGACAATCGTCGTTTCCCGCACCTCGTATTTAACGCCATTTCCTTCTAGGAAACGACGATCGTCGTTTTATAGAAGGAAACGACGATCGTCCAGGATCACCAAATTTCCAGCAAAAACGACCTGAATCAAACTCACTTTTGCTGGCACACGTCTAGCGCCACTGTAACTCTGAACAACTCCTATGACCGCAAACAGGCGCGAGAATCATAGGATATGTATAATCTATGAGGAGGCTTTGTTTTGGTTTGGCGTGGGGAAGCGAGGAAGTCTGAAGAGGGGGCGGGGGGGGGGGGGGGGAGAGCGTCAAGAGCGTATGGCATGTTGGAGCTTTGGGACTGAGTTGATGGCCTCTCGAAGTTTTCTATCCTCCTTCCAATCGACGGACGCTTTCGTCGCGTCCGCGCAGCTCGCATTGCGAACGCAGTCTTTAAGCCCCCTGACACGGATCAAGCAGTTAGAAGCACGAAGTTATTTAGACTCACAACAGCTTCGATAAGTAGTACGCCATATGAAAACACCGTACGTATCTTGTGAATCTACCGGTCTTGCACTTCGCTGCCAAAGAGCAACAACGCTTTACTTCACCATCAAAACTTCTAAGATATTTCGTGTTTTTTTATTATAATTTATCGAGTTGTCATATTCAGATTACATCAACCTTGGAAACAACCTTCTAGGAGCTTTTAACGTGGAACGTTCTTAAGCTAATTGTTCGGCATATAGTGAAGCCCATAAAAGAATGAAGTCTTGAGAAAACGAGGGTTGCGAGGCTGGAAACTGAATTCATCGTTGTCGCATATGAGGCGAGGAGAGATATGCAAAACGCTGATTGCTTAACTGGGAGAACATGTGAAATATAGGTGTAGGTGAGGCGGAGTGAAGTGGGTGAGGAGGAGTTTGACCACTTTTGCACATTGAGGGAAAAGATCTCGAAAGTATGGAATGCTCTGGGAGATAGCCATGTCCATCAGACATATTAAAGGCAGTGTTGCTTCGTTCTATGAACAACTATCAGTCGAACACATGGCACGCGTTAAAGTATATCATGAAAAGTACAGTGAACGTAGACTTCTGGCGTCTGGAAACGAGTATCTCTAAAAGTTTTGGATGCTACAAGGTTTTACCCATGCAACACAATTGCCTTGCTATATGCCACACATCTCTTTTGTTAAACTTCGAAACACAGGACTCTATCATTTTCAGAGATTTCGCAGTATCTCCATGATGCGTGCTATATATGAGTATTTTTCTAAATGTCGGTGGCCTGACGGGATAATCTCCAGTGGTCGGTAGGGTCATGATGTAACAGTCACAAGACGTCGATGGGAAATTCAAACAACACTCAACGCTTACGTGAACCTTAACATCACGCATGAAACAAAAGTGATTAAAAAACAGGACATCTAATGCAAGTGCAGGTCGCCAAAGGCCTTAAATGCTTTCATTTAATAAAGTTCTTCATTTGCCATGAAAACGTGAAGATATGTTGTGGGGTTTTGAACCAAATACTCTTCGGTTGCGAGCGAAACGGGTTACTGACTAGGCCGTGCCTGCCGTACTTCCTGCTCATTGGCAGAGAGAGCATGAGAAGCAAATGAGAAGGCGATGCTAACGGAAAGCGATTGCGTTATCGCATTCCACTCTTAAAAGCGAAGCTCATACGCCTTCTAAGTTTTTAGAATTTAGAACTTTTGATTACATATTTGTAAAAGCTACACTAATCTTGTTTCTGCGCGTGTGTTGTATGAAAAAAGGGGCATGATTCAGGGGCAAGTCGATACAATAAATAAATATGTAATTAAAATTTGGTCTTTAACTTTTTAAATATTGAATATAACTTGATGGTTTCAATACGCAACTTGCCGAGATTCTTCTCACAACACGGGCACCTCAGTAATATAAATACTTCCAGAGCTTAGTAAGCGTCATCGTTAGCTGAAGTTACAATTCTTTCAACAGGCGCAAGGCATCTAAAAAGAAAATGTTTTGTTATGTTGCAAATGCCCTGTATGCTAATTGCTGAGGACCGTCATTTTCTAGGTATAAATTAATTCGCATCTAAAACAGGACGAATACCGTCTACTATTTAATTTATTTGTCTACATTATTCATAAATTACTTAACTTCAAATGTCCAAATCACGAAATACAAGGGCATCATCATTTGTGAACGCTCGAAATTATAGCTGGTTCCTCGACAAAACAAAAATTACTCTTAATAGCTCTACTACAAGTTTCACAGACTACTATATAAATAAATTTTAATGCGAAAGTGCTACTGTTTTTATTTAAGAACCGATTTGCGCTGACAATTCCGCTATGCTGTTTTGTGTTCTTAGTACGTGTTCCTGTCTTAATGTTTTCATGACTTTTTTCATTGATACTTTTTCCGTATTTATTTTAGTTTCGGTATAGTATTCAGGCATAATGTTTAACAAAACATTGTTATCGCTTATATGCTTTGTTTTTAGTAGCTACTGCGTATATAACAGGCTCCCAGATCCTGCCAGGCTGAATATAGCAGGTTTTTTTTGTTCTGAAGTTAGTAATAGTGTATGTCTGGGGAATGAAACAATTTTAATGCGATTTGAAAATCCCGGATGATTAAAGATTATCAAACCCGGACGAGTGCGTTTTTGTACCCCGCGGTGTTTTGCAGTGGTCAGAAGTGACTAAAGTAATGTTGATTCTACTGACGAGATTGTAACCAGTGCTATTTTCGGCGTTCGCGCATATGGTGCATGACTTTCTCTTGTTCTAAATCATCAACACGCGCTTGCTGGCCTCTGGAGATTGTACGCTGGGCTTTGTATTCGTAAAGACCAGTATAGTGCTTAGCCTCATATACGCAAAATTACGTGAATATTAGCAGTAAGATAAAATTACACGCTCGCACCAGCAGCTCTAGAAATAATTGTATTTTATGTAGGAAACATACTAAAGCATTTAGAAGTGCGTTTTTATTTGTATCATACCCAATATATATGAACTGCATTTTTTAAACGTCGCTTCACGTCAGTATAAAGTTCCGTATTTGTGTCGATTCCGGAAACTTTGTTCCTCTTTCTGTTAAAGGCGATATTTTATTTTCAACCAAAAGAGAAGAAATTTGAAGAGGCAGAAGCAAATTATTTTGGGGATTAGATGAGCTGTCCTGTGCTTTTGCTTACGCCTGCTGTTTTTGTGTTAAAGGCACAGATAATTTCAGAACCACGTATCCAACTCAGTCCCTGGATGGATTTTCTGAGTCGTCGAATGCAACATCTAGCAAAACTAACACGACAACAGCGACTGATGTTCCAACTGTGGATACAACAAACACACCAAACAATACGAAGGCGAGTACGGCGACAAATGCTACGTCAGCAACGATCGAAATCATGACAGAAAATATGACGCCAAGTACAATTTCAAGTAGGACTTCCCCGATGCCGACGGCTACATCTACTTTGGAACCTAAGGGTAAGTACAGGAAAATATTGCGAATTCTTAGGGGCCGCCATTAGCAATGTGATGTGCGATGCGTTCCACGCGAGGTTTTCGATGATGCAGGCGATGCCGATGAGCGTCTCCAGAGTTTGAACATCATTGAAGCTTCGTGGGTCCTGCACTATCATGTTACCGCTTGTTGTTTGATAACTTGTGACAATATCAGCTGAACATCAGATAATAAATTCACATCATTAATTATACATCCACACCGTAGCACTAGCACACATTTAATAACTATACTTCTTTCTTCTTTCTTTCCTATCGAAATTATGGTTCGTCTTGTCTATTTTCATTTCATTCTCCTTTTCACATTTTCTATCCTGTGGACCCACGCAAAAATAATATTTCTTTGGGGTCGAGTACAAGGGGGATCTAGCACTTTGGTCCCCCTTTTTGCCTGATTGCTAGAGCTCCCAGCTATTCAAAATTCCCGGCGTCCTTCATGAGGTTTGTGATCGGTGGAGAAATAAAATAACAAAGGGAACGTGTAATGCTGTTTGTTTTTGGCGCTATCTAGCGACTGAAGCAAGAAAGACATGGTATGCCTGGGAGTGGCGGCTGCATTGTTTGAACGTCAGCTATTAATCCGGTGGCACCGCTTATCCTAGTGTCTGAAGCACGATCTACTGGGTGGCCAAGAACCCCGTGATCGCATAAATTCCTAGGTTGGCGGAAGCTACCTCCCTGACGTGCCTATCGAAACTGCACTACGTATCACCGGCGTTCGCTTTTACAGTGAAGAAGTATGAGGCTTTTCGATTGGGCATGCTCCAATATGTGTGCGCTGCGCTCGTATACGTAGCTCATATCGACGCCGTCGGAACGCAATGTGGGGCTTATTTTTTATGTTTTTTCGATGTACAACGAAATAGGGTATACCCGCGGGCTCTCACTCAGCTGGCGCCGGCTGGCTCTTTGCCGGCTGGCTTTTACTATTACTCTTCGTTAAAAGTGTTCAATTGAGTTCGTTAATTAAGTAAAGAGGAAAAGCATTTGACCGTTAATTTAATAAGTAACGACAACTCCATGGCACAAATATGCTGTGAAAAAGGGACGAATTTTGTACGGCGGGTTTTGCTCTGCGCGTGGAATCAGCACAGTGGCTGCTACGTCGCGAGCAAAGCGAGCCTGCCGCCGGCCGACGGTCGTATGTTATTCGTCGTATAATTCGCTCCATGGAGTTCAGACTTAAGCCTTGCCTTTGCGATCACACCGGATTTTCAAACCGGCAAATATTTTGCCGGTTTGAAAACGAGTATTTTGAGCTGTCTATTATTGAAGTAGATTCACATCAATACCAACTATTCGTCTTCTAAATCCATCACTTTTAAAAGACCGTCAAACAAATGGCGCCATTAGAAAAGATATGGAAGAAAGTAACCGCTACGAACCATTTATTTTAGTTTCAAAATAAATAAAATTGCTCATCTAATTTTTCCTCAATAGATAAATCAAACTATTACGAAATTACTCTTAAATGCCATCGATTACAAGTAATTTTACATTTGGGACTCACTAATCAGACCTGGAAACGAAGTTGTTTTGTCAGTGAATATGCCGTTCCCAATATCAATATTCTAGTGCATTCACACTAATAGTTTCCAGTTGTTTACCACAAAAACATTTTGACGTTAGAGACTTAAGTGACAATTTTCAGAAAGCAAAATTTTAACTTTGTTTAGATTGTTTGTTAGAACTGACGCTTCGGAGAGTGAAGATGAATACCATATTTAAAATTATATTTTCAATATTTTCGTGAGAATTGAAGTTTCGTTGTCATGTAGTGGTGTCGCGTTACCTGAGCTCGGCGACTAATTATGTTATGTTGCAGGCGAAGTGGGCCTGTGTCAACTCTCGGTAACGGTTTAGGAACCCAGCGGCTGCAACGTCTGCAGCACACGCTCGCTGCTTTCAATGGGCTCTGCCTGCATATGCGAAGTGGAATCAATAGTGGAAATATCGCACTCGAGGGGGAGCACTTACTTGGTCATTAACTTTTGACCATCCATATTACAATTTTTATACAATACATTAATTATGCTTTGACTCAAAGCGAACACAATGTCGATCGCACTTAAATACACTTCACCGCAGACAAGCAGATTCATTATCTCAAAGTAAGCATAGAGTCAATGCCTATCTAGGAGATTAAAATACATGAAGCCGTTTACGTTTAATGTCAATATAGCCAAATCATGAAATAAATGGTGGACGGTATTACGGCACAAATGTTCGAGATAAAATTGTGGATATAATTTTCATTTTCATTAGTAAATTTATACATTTTATATTAGTGCGAATATCTAATCCACCTTAAAACGGCAACAAAGATTTCTTCGAGTTGATCATTTTTGTGTACCATTCTCGTGAAATAAGAACTGCGTGTTTTACCTCTGCCGGGTGCAATAAGTTAAAAACTGTGCGCAACTGACGACTCATCAGTATATCAACTGGACATTTGATCTTTGCTGTCGACAGTTAAAAACAATGTTAGATCAGACGAAATGTGAACATTCAGATTTCGCCTGATTCAACACCTTTCAGTCACCAAACTTCAAACGCGAGAAGAAGTTCTTAGTCTCTTAAACTATATTTTCTGCTTATAGTTTGGACGCAGTGTTGGTATGGTGAAACTGATGTAAGGCGAATTCCGTTATTTTTTGTGAACTGACGAAACTCTTCTGAAGAAAACGAGGCTCCGTTCTCTGAGACTAATACGTCTGTCAAACCGTGTGTAGCAAAACGTTTTCATAAATAATGATCGAAGCACACGTTCTTTGCACCAAACACACAACAATTAATTATAATGTGAATACACAACGATAAAGATATATCTTGCCTCGAAAACCCACAACAAAATCCTTGTGAAATGTTGACCATGTGTTGCATGTCCATTCACATGGATGAATTGGACTCTATGTGGTCCGTTTTGTTTTTCTTGATTTGTATCAGAGTAGTCTACTCTGAGTGCAAGACAGCTACGGGATTCGTGGGCGGTTTCTTGCGTCGCTCGCACTCGATGCATGAAAGTGTGTAGAGAGTGGACGGTTTTGGGGAGCTTGGGCCGAAGAATACTTTTTCCCAATACGGTCCAACTTCTGGCTGTCACAAAGGTGCCCGGACGTCGGGTCGTCGTGGCAGGCTTGAAAAACCTCCTCTCGTAGGTCGCTTAGGTTTATCAGCAGCCACGACGAGTTGTTGTCCCCGAAGTTTTCTTTGCAGAATACACCGAGTCGAATGGCGAAGGCGGATAGGGCTCGTGAAAAAACGCGTGACATGGCACTCCCTCGCCCTTCCAGGCGCACTATTAGTGAGCCCATCTCAAAAACATCCCGTTGACGTCGTGCCATGTCGTCGGTGTTCACTGCGCCTTGGAAGAACTCGTCGTCCTCGGCGTCGCTGCTGCCGAAGGTGTTTCGACAGGGGCTCTTGACAGGAAGTCGGCGTCCATGTGCTTGCGGCCTGACATTTAGACCACAGTCATCTTCAACTCTTGTAGTCGGAGACTCCATCGATAGAGGCGTCCTGACCGGTCCTTGAGTTTCGCAAGCCAGCAGAGCGTGTGGTTGATCGTGACTTCGCGAAACGGGGTCATGTACAAGTACGGAAGAAATTACGTGATTGCCCAGACTACAGAAGTACATTTTTTAACTCGAGGAGTAATTTCTGTCCGCCTTGGGCAGTGTCGTATTTGTAAAGGTGCTTACTCACTCGGTCTCTTTTAGAGCCCAGCTCTTAGGCACCCGTTTCCGACATGAGCGGCGCAGCCGTCGGCGTCGTTGTCGGCGTAACCGCGCGGTGCATTATGGGACGCGTGACGTCACTGGTGACGTCACAAATGACGTCATCAGTGACGATGATGATGCCGCTGACGTCATCATTGACGATGACGTAATCAGGGATCATCCGTGTTGCTGACAGTGACGATGACGTCATCAGTTACGATGACAATGAGGATGACGTCATCAGTAACGATGATAATGATGTCTTTATTGACAAAATGCGCCGTAAGACAACGAGAGAGTAAGTTACTTACTCTGTCCTTGTCTTGCGGCGTATTTTGTCAAAATAAGTCATGTACCCAATGGCCCATCTGTCACCAACTATGATGTCATCAGTGATGAGGACGTCATCAGAAACATCGCTGGTGATGACAATAACGTCATCGTAATGACGTCACGGTCATCATCACGTGACCTCATAAGGGTCACGTCACATGACCCCCGCTAGGTCACCTGACCCTCGTGAGGCTTTGTTTTATGTGCTTTGTTTCATCTGCTATGTCACATATTTTAGTTTATATGTTGGCAGCTGTTGATTTTGCCACGCATTGAAAATAGCTTGTATAAGGCAGAAGAAGCAACTTCAACCCTTTGCCGGCCTGGGATCTTTTTAAACCTATAACTAACACCATGAAAATATTGTGCACCCACAATTTGTTTTTCCGTTGTTCTACTTCTTTCCGTGGTCGGATTCTTCGGGTCCTTGCTCACTTTCTTTAAAGATGATTTCCCATACTGCAACCAGCAGAGTGTTAGGCTATGTAGCCTCAGAAAGACGATAAATTTGCCTAGTAAATTTTTCCTGAACCCAAAGCGGGCATGATTTTTTTAAAGCGGATTTTAGCACCGTTGTGAGTGCGCCACGTTTCTCAATCTTTCAACGTTCGGATTCAAACAAAATAGAGTATATTGTAACCAATGACAATTGATGAGGTGGCGAAAACTGAAACGAACTAAACGTTTGATGGGGCGAGTTTGTGCCCAAAATAAAAGGTAAATAGGAGATAACAATAGAGCGTCGCGGGTGTCGATTGCTGCGTAATACCAAGATCGAACGCTGGGGCGAGACAAGATTTAATAAAGTAATAGGTTACAAGTAACACATTACTTGTATTCCCTTACTTTTTGAAGTAAATTTGTAATTGTCACTTTACTTTTCTGGCGCAGTAACTTGTAATGTAATTTCGGTAAAATTATTGGTAACAGATTACTTATATTGCTTGATATTTTCCTTTTTTCAAAATATGGACATAACTCAGGAAGTGGAGCAGGCAATTCCGCAACATAAAGCCTATCACAATTAAAAAAAGAGAGAAAAACATCGTGAAGAGGAGTACAGCAGTCAATAAAACACGATATTTTGTATGACCGGTCGGTAGAACCACTCGAAAAACTTGGAAGGCCTATACAAATATGCGAAAAACAAAAGTCAAGAAGACAATGCTGAGAGGCTCTGCCTCTTTCCATCGCTTTTCATCATGTTTTTCTTCCATTGAGTACGAGAAATGAAAAGCAGTATTGCGGAGATTATTTTTTAAACATCGACATTGCTTCTACTGGTTTTCTGTGATGAGTGTACGGGAAAAGTAACATGAAATTAATTTGTAACGTTACGAGTAAATTAATCCGCTACTTTAGAGCGAAAGTAAAAGGTAACGGCAATTCATTACATTTGAGGCTTGGTAATTTGTAATTGTAATCCATTACATTCTTCAAGTAATGGGCACAAGTCTGGGCGAGACAACTCCGGCTTGCCACGCGGAACAACTTTTGTAGCCGCGTGGGTTTCTGGAACGTTCGGCGTGTAGAACATTAGTAACTCGGCCAGACGAGGTAGTTCATGAATTTATGAGAATACCAACGAGAAAGTATAAATACAAGTACATTTAGCTCCGTTGAACCCAGATCCTCCGCGTGACTGCCAAGCACGGCAATCATTCGGCCATGTAGACGTTCGCTCAACGACGTGTGTGGCATTAATCCCTTTTTTAAAAGCGCATCGCCTCAAGACGACGTGCCGGGAAACAAAACAGCAAAAAAAATAATAATGGCAAACTATGGGGACTTGTACAACACAATCCTATCGGGCGTAGTACAACACGCATTTCATAGTTCTATCGAATGTAGTGCGGCCTGAGGCGCACGACGTGGACAACTTCCGGTCGTCGAGAGCAGCGAGAAGAAGGCCTTGTTCTGTTGGACATCACCTCGTAGTTCAGATCCCCGAGTCGGCGAAGCACTTTGTAGGGTCCTAAGTATCGCGTCAGGAGTTTCTCGCTGAGACCAAGGCGGCGAATCGGCGTCCACAGCCACACCCTGTCTCTGGGTTGAAAGTGGACGTCCCGACGACGAAAGTTGTAGCGGCCAGTGTCGACAAGTTGTTGGGATTGAATCCGGAGTCTGCAGAGCTGAAGTGCTTCTGCTCATTCGGCAACCACGTGGGCGTCGTCGATTCGCCGACAGGCGGTTTGTAGGGTAATATCGCGTCCAGCATTGACGTTACTTTGCGACCATGAACCACTCGAGAGAGTATCACCCCGGTGGTCTCTTGCACGGCCGTGTGGTAGGCGAATGCGACGTAGGGCAAGACTTTGTCCCATGTCTTGTGCTCCACGTCTACGTAAATGGAGATCATGTCGGCGATGGTCTTGTTGAGTCTCTCCGCCAGCCCGTGTGTCTGCGGGTGATACGCCATGGTGCGAATATGGCGAGTGTAGCTTAGACGAAGAATGTCTTGCGTCAGCTGTGCCATGAACGATGATCCATTCTCTAAGGTCAGAACTTAGGGAGCGCCGTACCGAAGGATGTTGGACTCGATAAAAAACTTGGAAACTTCGACAGTAGTCTCTGAAGAAGGGGTTTCGTTTTGGCGTACCACGTGAGATTATCTTTGGTGAAGATTATCCTTCTCTTTTTTGCGTCGATGGAGAGAAAGAACCAAGTAGATCCATTTCTAGCTGCTGGAACTGTGCGACCGGGGAGCAATCGGCTGGGGGAGACCTGCCGGCTTCGTCGGCGGTTTCTTGCGTCACTGGCACTCGAAGCACGATTGAGTTTAGTGGTGAAGAGTATTTGGGAGCTTGGACCAGTAATACCTTTCATATATTCGGGCCAGTGTCCGGCTGTAACCAAGGTGTTCGGACGTCGGGTTGTCGTGGCAGGCTTGGAAGATCTCTCTAAGGTCTGTAGGGATTACCACCATCCAAGGCGAGCTGCTGTTTTCAAAGTTCTTCTATTAAAGTACACCTTGTCGGAGAACAAATGTCGGCGGGGCTCTCGAAAATACAAGGAGAATGGTACTTCATCGTCCTTCTAGATGCTCGTTTAGCGCGCACAATTCAGGATCGTCTCTTTGACGTAGTGCCATGACGTCGGTGTTCACTGCGCCTAGGAATTACTCGTCGACATCGTCGTCACTGCTACCGGGAGATGTCTCGACAGTTGCTCTGTGAAGGCAGTCGGCGTCGCTGTGCTTGCAGCCTCACTTGTAGAGCACAGTTACCTTGAACTCCTGCAGTGGCAGACTCCATCGAACGAGCCGTCCTGAAGTGTCCTTTAGGTCAGCAATCCAGCAAAGCGAGTGGTGGTCTTCGACAATGCGGAACGGGCTCTTGTAGAAGAACGGGCAATGCTTCGTGATTGCCCAGATGACCGCAAGATATTTCTTTTCAGTCGTGGAGTAAATTACCTCCGCTTTGGACAGTGTACGACTTGTATGGGCGATGCCTCACTCGGTGCCTTCTTGCATTCGAACCAGTACCGCGCCAAGGCCTCCGTTACTTGCGTCCGTATGAATCTTGGTTTCCACAACTTGATCGAAGTGTCCAAGAACCGGCATATTCTGGAGTTTTCGCTGCAACTCGTCGAATGCCTGCTGTCACTCCTCGGCACATTCGAACTTCTGGGCGTCCTTTGTGAGGTTTGTGAGCGGTGCGTCAATCGTTGCCTAATCGCGAAGTACGCTTCGATAGTTCGCACATAGTCTAAGGAATCTTCGCACGGCCTTCTTGTCTTTCGGCATTGCCGCGTTGGCGCGAGTCTTCCCTGGGTCTGGGCGAACGCCATCGTTATTAGTCACATAGCCTAGGAACTTCAGTTCGTCATATGCTAACCCACACTTCGATGGCTTGAGAGTGAGATCGGCGCTTTGTATGGCTTGGAGAACAGTTCTGAGTCGTCACAAGCGCTCGTCGAATTCGCTTGAAAGCACTATGACGTTGTGAAGGTAGACGAGGCAGCTCTTCCATATGAGCCCATCCAGTGCGGTGTTCACGACACGCTGGAAAGTTGCTGGTACCGTGCGTAGTATAAAAGGCGTCACCGTGAACTCGTACAGTCCATCTGACGTTATGAAAGCTGTTGTCTCCTGGTGCGATTCGTCGACTTCAACCTGCCAGTAGCCGCTCCTCAGGTCCACCTATGAAAAATATCAAAAGTGGGTGCTGGGTCGACGTCTTTCTTTGTCGCCGCGTTCAGCTGCCTATAATCCACGGAGAACCTAAGCGTTAATACCTTCTTTTTAACTGGTACGACGGGAGGGGCACATGAACTGCTTGAAGGCTGGTCTTATGTCGTAGTTTATTCATTTCTTGCACTTGCTCCTTAATGACCTCCTTTTCTTGTATGAAAATGTGGAATGGCGATCGATGGAGAGGGAGCGCGTCGTTCTGGGTAATGATGCGATACTTCGCAACGGTGGTTTGGCGCACCTTCGACGACCTCGCAAAGCAGTTGCTGTATTCGGCAAGGTGTTCACTCAGCTGCCGTCGTTTTGAGCCCGGGAGCTTGGGGTCAATGTCGAGCTGCGCTGGCGATGTAAAGTCTTGCTGAATCTCGGTAACTTCGGCGGAGTTTCAGAGTTCCTCAGCATGGCCGACAGCTGCACCTTTATTGAGATGTTGGGCTTCATGTCAAAAGTTTGTCACGGGAACCACAGTGCGCCCATCCTGAAGTTCAGCTACTCCTCTTGCGACGCCGATTCCTCTTCCCAGGAGCAATTGAAGGTTACCTTCTAGAACAACTTCGCCGCAGCTAGCTGCATCCGTCACGACGAGTGTGACAACACTAGATCGCGGCGACAGGTTCACATGGTCGGCAGCGACTCGGATAGCGGCTGACGCAGTTTGTTTTTATTTTTCTAAGGCGGAACAGGTGTCCGCAGCGTCAGTTTGTTTTCTCTAAGGTCCATGACGGCGCTGTATCCACAGAGGTGGTCCATGCCGAGAATGGCGTCTCATGAACAGTCTTAAAGAACGACGAATTTTACAGCACACGTCTCGCCGTGAAGTTCAACACGGGCAGTACACCTTCCGACAGGCATGATGAGGTGACCTCCAGCGGGTCCTATCTGTGGCCACTTCCACGGCGTCGTCACTTTTCGAAGGCGGTGAGAGAGCCTCCCTCTCATGACTGAGTAATGTGCTCCGGTGTCCACGAGTGTCCGGAGAGTCGTGGCCGTCAATATCACCGTTTAAGTGTGTGGCACCGTTGCCGGAGCGTCGTTGCGATACGTGGCGTCGGTAAAGTGGGAGCGCTCCAGCGTTTGTGCGGGCTCTTTACGTCGCCTGTCCGTGGTAACTTGACCCGCGGGAATTTTTGCGCTTAGTTTTCCTTGCCAGACAAAGGCGACAGGTTCTCTGGATGGGGTCGGAGCATCCGCGAAGCTCGGCGTCGTGGTTGCGGTGACCGAGACCCGCGTTGAGGTAAAGGCTGGGGGTCTGTGGTTGTCGAAGGTTCTATTTAATATCCTGTGGTCATATCACCACAGTGTGAGCGTGGGTATTTCAGGTGGGAGACGCGCAGGCCCATTTGCGAGAACACCAGCCCACTCGAATTGGTGAAAACGCCAAGTAGAATGTATAAATAAAAAAAACATTCTGATACCTGAAATCCAGATCCTCCGCGCGACAGCGAAGCACGATAAATATTCGGCCACGTACGCGCTCGCTTTGACACGCGCGTGGTAATATACTAACATAGTAAATAACATGCCATTACTACCATAGTATATTACATTCCCTCGGTATGTGGAAAATGCTACATCGGCCAGACCGGCAGGTGCATAAGTGTTCTTGGAGCGGCAAGCTTTAAATAAGTTGACCCCAGAGGCACTCTGCAGCTCGTTGCAGCCCATTCTAATGCGAAGCTCGAATATCTGACCGAGCCATCGTGGAAATAAATTGAAACCAGCTCGGCATTGAACGGCTGGAAGCCTTAACCATCGAGGAAATGGGAACCAATGTGTAAGTCCCTCTAGCATTGTGCTTCACCCCGAGGAGATCGTATTCTTCCTGGGTCTACAGGAATGCGGCTTCGAAAAGGAGAATGAAAAATAAAATATATGAAAAGCGCATTCATTTCAATAGTTAAGCGAAAAGAAAGAAGTGGAGTTATTAAATGGTTCCTAGTCCAGCTGTGTGGATTTTAAAATTTGGGCGCGCTTTTTTATGTTCAGGTGGTAATGTGACAAGCCTGCACTTTGGCGGATAATGCAAACAGTTCCAGGAAAGCTGCTCATAAATATTTCATTTACAAGATAAGGCCCACACTTCCTCCAAAACGTCATAACTAGCGGATCTATGCATGGCCTCTAGCTCACATGAGCCCAGTCAATATCGCGTCTTTCAACGTCTCACAGCGGGTGCTACGCTAGCACATTGCGACGCAAGAGGCACGTGTCAGCTGCCTCGCGTCGTAACGTCATCGCACTTGAGCGTGTTTAGCGTAGGTGTGGTTTCGGAATGAACCACGATGACGTCAGATGCAGGCCTTTTCTTCTAGGTGGTTGCGAAAAATCATCTTCAAAAATTCTAGGAGTGCGCTAAAGATTCTTTTTCAAGAGTGGAACGCGGAACCCACATATGAACGTCATTGTTTCCAGCAGCCGATTGCAGTGGACGCAAAATGGCTGGCTCCCACAGAGTTGTAATAACGGCCAATGACGGCCGCGGTGACTCGGTTTTTTTCTTCCGAAGGAATATTGAGTTCCTTGGCCGCTTTTGCCATCAGGTGATGCAATGAAGAAGGCAATTGTCATAAACTGCGACATCTCCGGAAGACCGTACCGCCTACAGGACTTTCGGTGGCCACTCGAAGAACTCGGTGTCATTTTGGAAGTGGCTGGCATTTGGGCATATCAGATGCCCCACGTCTGGCTGTTCAAACTTCAGATCGCCGTGGTCGAGCGCAAGGTGGTCGAAGCAGGGCGGCTTGTGGTCACGGGCCGCACATGCTTCGTCGTAGATTTAACCAGGCAGGAACTTCGAGTGAATCTTCACTGGCTGGCATTCGACTCCTCAAACGAGAACTTCCGAGAGGCCTTTGAAGATTACGGCGAGGTAAAGGACGTTTCCTAAGACCGGTGGAAGGTGTCAGGTTTCGAGGTGGCTAAGTCCACCATTTAGATTGTACACATCTTACACCTGGAGGGAGTCACCCTCGAGCGCCTTCCGCACCAGTTGCGTTTCGGAAGCGGCACGGTCCCAGTCGTGGTGCCTGGATGACCTGCAGGATGCCGGGCCCCAGGTGCCGAACGCCGCGCCTACGGACTACGTAGGCGCGGCGTTCGGCTCGCATCTGTAGTGCGCATCTCCCGCACTACGGACGCCGCGCCTACGCGCTGCGGTACGTAGTGCGGGAGATGAGCAGAACGACTTTCTTCTGAACGAGGAGGAGGCGGAAAGAGCGGCGGCTCCCACTGCGACTTCGACCGAGACGCCCACCACGGCCGGCCAGACACCGGCCCGAAGGAGGCGAGCATCGTGGGAGCGAAGCAGCTCAAGACGGCAGCCTCTGTTCCAGCGGTAGAAAACTAGTCTATGGCTTCTGCGGCAGAAAGTGATGCAAGGGACGTTGCAGCGACAGACAGCCTGCCCCCCGTCTTGGGGATGGACCTTTACAAGACTGCCGTGAAGCGCCGTCATGAAGCCGGTGCTGAGTTATCTCAGGAACGGCGGCTACGACAGCTCGAACGGAAGTGGAAGGTGGTGGCGTGATGGAAGGGCGTCCACAGTCCGCCGCGGGTTTCATCACCACATTACCGGAAGAAGCTGTCCCAATATGACACCACTGCACGAGAGGACTGCCGTGTAAGAATACGAACCAAAAGTTAAAGCTCCATGCGCTTTGCCTGGTTACACTTCACAATATTCACGCTCGAAAAAGACTGTACGTATAGCGACTATAAATGTACGAGAGCTCCCTGAGAGACGAAATCAAAGGTAGTAGTATTGTCCAGTCAAAGATCAGAACATCGACATAGTCGCACGACAAGAAACGAAAGTCGAAGGAGAGGACCAGACAGAGTGTATGGTGTAGCTTCTACTCCAAGCTCTAATGTGGGCGCCAGTCATGCGGTAGGAACATCGTGCGACTAATTGTTGTTAGTTCCCTCGATCCTGGGAGTGGATGTACAAAAGGTCACGAGCTCTGAATTGGGTCGGCTGATAGTCTGTGACCTTGCGTTTTTGTCGCACGAGTGGCGTGTCATTTGCATTTACGCGCATAACACAGCTGAAGAGATTGAAACTTATTTTTTAATATGTTCGGTCTTTCCTTTAAACAGAGGGTATAGCCATCGTTGTTGGCGATTTTACCTGTGTGCTTTCGGCACGCGATGAAACCGCCACCTACTCCGCGGTGATTCCCGGTAACTCTCGCCTCATTGAACTGCACTAGATTTTTCGCCCAGCGGAGTTACCCTCGACCACAAAATATATATTTATAAAAACTGCGTGGGCTGCCTGTTTTAATGTTTGTACGCAAGCTCTTTGACGGGCCTTATCGAAAAGCAGCACGGACGTTTCAGTGCAAGGGACGTTGCACTGACTCAAGCTTGGAAACGGGAGAAATGACACTTTTCCTCGTTCTTTCCATAAGGTTTCATGCACTGGCTGGTGTCAATCAATGGCTGCCTGTTTCAACACTCGGCCCGAGCTGCCGAGGCCACGGTCTACGATGCAGTGGCCGTGGGTTACGCGAGCTGGACGGCGATTGCAGTGGACGACGGACATGGAACCTTTACTTCATAACTATCGTTCGCGGTACCGACGAATTTGTCTTCCTTCGAAAAATGTTGGACTGATCAAAATAATTAATATTCATCCCATACGACACGCCCGACCACCAAGAGGATTTGTACGAAGACGTCGCCAAGCCGTTGCCCCTTCTCGTGGCTGGAGATATCGCTCATGCAAACGTCAAGCACGAACGGCGTACTTGGAGTTGAGTATGCACGCGTACGATTTGTTTCCTAGGAGCGAATGTGGCCAGTGCCTGGTGGTGCCCGAATTCAAGCCGGGTGAGCCTTTGCTGGAGGGTTGTCGGCAGCAAATTTTCTGACCTACAGTAGACCGGCTGTATTACAGAAAGTTTGCCCCCATCAGCTCAGTGGAAATATGTCCTCTTCACACGCAGCAGGCTCAGGTTCAATCCGTAGTTTGGGCGTAGCTCTTTTTTGTCATACATTTTGCGATATTTACATATCTCTTTCTTACAATTATCACTGAAAAAAGGTTGTGGACGATACGCCGCTGAACTATATGGCGTAGGATTCCCTTTTTGACACCTGCGAGCTAAATGTAGTTAATCTCCACAAAATGCATGGAACATATGAATTGGTAGACTCCGTTTTCCGAGGTACCGGTAACTTTTGTATAGGAATTGCCAGCAGCCATTGGTCCCGACCCCTTCGATCATTCGGAAACTTGTGCAGACTCTATCTCACAATGCCACATTGAGATGCAGGACATGGGAGGCAGCTCTTCGCGCCACGTCCTGGGGCTATTCTTTTCGGAGCCGATCATGGGAATTCATCACGGGCACTGACTACTCATTCCGAACTCGCCAATGTACAAAGCAACTCACTTTGAAGTACAAAACAGCGAACGGAACAAACATAAGTTCAAAGGAATCACACGGGCTGTGTTCCTAATCTTACCCAAATGGATCCGATTTACTCTGGCTGGTCGTGTCACTTGGCATTACAGCTGAAAAGCGCTGGACGCGGGTAGGTTTTGAAACGCCAAGGTACAAAACCCTTACCCTGGAGTAGGATCGAATAAATTTTGGAACAAGGCCACGGTAAACGGTTCCCAAAATGCATGTTGCCTGCCGCGCAGGGTAGGGTGTTGTCACGTAACTACCGGCTCTATCTCATTATCTATATTTCTCTGACCTCCGTGCGGAAGTTGCGGTTTCGGTTTCAAGCAGTTGCGTTTTTTGGGTTTATTAAAAATATACGTGACTTTGTAGCAAAATATTCATTAGGAAGTCTTCCGACACCATAATAAATCCCATGAGAAAAAAAATCATTTTTGGGGGTGTCAGTGTCTCTTTAATGGCGTAGCTTAAGCGTCCTCCTGTAATTTTACTTTAAGCTGCAATCTTTATACTGATTACCTCCTAATTAAGGTAATAAAACTTTTACAAAATTACTCAAAAAATTAATTGATTACGTGTAATCTAAATTTGAAGAATATGAAATCAACACAAAAAAGAGGGAAGCTGGATTTAACCAGAAAATTAGCCGCTTCCAACCTTAATATTTTAGAACGATCAATACCAGTGGTTTCCAGTCGCTTGCTGAAATAAAAAGCTTGATGTTGGAGATATCAGTGACATTTTAGAAAGTGTTATTTAAATATTTTATTTGGCATTTAACGGATGCTTTAGAGAGTGAAGAAAAATATCGTGTTTAAATATGTTTCTTTGTGGAAATTGATATCATGTCGCCAAGTCTCGGTGTCGCGCGATTTCAGTTCAGTGACTGTTTATCTCCGGCTACCGGCGAAGCCGGCCGGTGTCCAGAGTCAGTGACCGGCTATAAACCCGGTGGCTGAAGAGCCTGCAGCACTTGCTCGCTGGTTTCCAACAGGCTCTGGCTACCAGTGGTACCAAGTACTATCTGGAGCTCAAGGATTGCAAAGAGGTTCCTTGTAGGTTGTCATGGTGAATCTATCGCCAATAATAATACGGCTTAAAAGAAAAAAAATTGAAGTTAAATAAAGGTGCATTACCAATATTATAAATTTTTTAATTGACTTAGATACAAGCTTTTCTTTGACATGTTGCTTATGCCTTAAATAATTGTACATCAAAAGCTAGCTTGATTCAAATTTGGCCTAGTATTCTCAAATGTCCAAGATTCAAGAATGTTTAGTTTATAACATAAAAAAAAACTTCTAGAGATTTTAACTATCCAGTACCAAGACTTCAGGCAGTAAAAGGAGTTAAAATTGTAAAAAAAAATGATCTAAAAGTTTCAAGATTCAAAATTGCGTCACTCATGAAAACTACGAAAATGGAAAGACATAGCTTTTTCCTTTTCTAAGCCCAAAACTCAAGAACAAGAAAATGTAATTTGTGCTCATACTCGTATACAGTTTGTTTTTGTTACATATTTTTCACCAACATACGTTTTTAATTTTTCAGGACACATTATTTCTTTCTTGCACGATTTGAGATGAAATCACCCATATGTGTTCGCATTCCCTATTGGAAAAACCAGCATGAAAATCAAACTGGCCAAGCTGGTAACTAAGCTGGTCAATGCGGCCAATGTGGTAGTCGAGCTGGTTTAACTGGCAATCAAGCTGGTTTAAGTTGGGCAAGCTAGAATTTAAGCTGGTCAGTCTGGTTTAAGTGAAAACCAACATGGTCTAACTAGAATCTGGTTTTAGATTCAATTTGGTATAGCTGGGAGCCAGTCTGGTCCTAACTGGTCAAACTGGTTTTCCATGGAGCCAATGTGGTCAAGCTGGGAGACAAGCTGGTCATGCTGGGAGACAAGCTGTTGAATCTGGTCGAACTAATAATCGTGGTGGTCAAGCTGGTCTTGCTGGGAGTGCGCACGCCAAGGTCGGCTAGAGATAGCCGAACTGACATTGCTGGGAGGGCGCGCGCCAAGGTCGGCTTAGGCTTGGGCGAGGCCACGTCCTGTTCTTTGTCCTCTCGTTTTTGGTAGACGACCGGGCACGTCAGGCGCGCTGCAAGCTACCTTTGTGTGCGAGAAGAGAGAGAGTGTGGTAGAAACGGAGAATTTGAGACGCGTTTGGCTATCTTCGGCAGATTTTCGAAGGGAAGGCTGTGTGTGCGTTGTTTGTAGACTACTTGAACGACGGTGCAAGCCAAGCGGGATTTGAGGAGACAGCGAGCGGCAGTCCGTTCAGTGCGGGAAGATGTCGGACGTCCCGACTGAGGCGTCGCTTCGTGTTTTCGAACGAGTGTGTGCTCGTGAATGACGGTGGTGCCAAGCAGTATCGCCAATGACATCGAAGCCACACGGATTTCCTCGCCTCTGCCGACCACGCAAGTTGCCGCTTCGCCCCCATCACTGGCGGGACCCAGGTTCGCTTCTCTTATCCGTGTAGTATTTTCTTTTGCTATTGCCAGTTTTTGGCGTGTGTCTAGTATTTTTCGTGTTGAAAGATAAGCAATCTGGTTTTATTAACATTGTTGGCTTTGCACCGAGAACCACTGTCTGTGCGTCGGTTAGTACTGTGTCAGCGCCGAGGATATGTAGCATCTGAGCTCATGTGAGGCGACCGCAAGTACGAAGATAATACATTGAATGCCGAGTTGGCTTTCTGAAGAGCTTGGCTTGTTTATATTCTGTATTAATTTAAACAGGTTAAGCTGGTTGGGAAGTCCACCAGCATGACCAGTTTAACCAGCATGACCAGCATACCAAACTGGGCATGCTGGGGCAATAACCCAGCTTGAAGCTGGGAACAGATCAAGCAACATGACCACCATGCCAAACTGGGCATGCTGGGGCAATAACCCAGATTGAAGATGGGACCAGATCAACCACCATGACCAGTATAACCAGCATGACCAGTATGACCAGGTCAACAAACATGACCACCATGCCAAGCTGGGCATGCTGGGGCAATAACCCAGCTTGAAGCTGGGACAAGCTTAAGCTGGTTTTTTCAATAGGGTTGAGATAGTGTATATTTCGCTTCAAAAACTGATTCACACTGAAATGGCATCTAGCCAGTTGAATGTTCTTGGTTCAAGTTATTGTAATGATACTTTTGCTTGCTCGTTGCATTAATGTTCTTTTTTGTATTTCTTAACCGTCATGTTGTTGTATTGATACATGATGTGCAAAAATGTTGCTTGTTTGAATATTTTATCTGCTGCCCATGTTAAAGTTTCCCGGGTCCGTTCAAGCTGTTCATAGCACCTTTTTTGCTGTTAGAACTTTGCAGTATATGTCTGAAAAAAACACCGATTTGAATTTGAATTTGAAAAACACATAATATCAGGGAAGGAAAACACGCGCTGTCGTGTTTTTGTACGCTGCGGTGCTTCCGCGCGTGCAAATGTCGGTATAGTGACATTTGTTCAAATAACAAGTTTCTGGCCGGTACATTTTTAGCGTTCGTGCTCACGGTGCGTGATTTGATCACCTTCCAAAACTTTGAACTCGCATTTGCTTGGCTCTGAGATCGCAAGCTGGACTTTGTATTCGAAAATATTAGAATAGTGTATGACCTTCTTCTAATAGACCACGTAAATATTAACGTTAATGTCAAAATATACGCTTGCACCAGCTGCTATGAGATAATTGTGTAGGATTCA
>JAZHYW010026684.1:0-35629 GCA_037355805.1 Ixodes ricinus
GACGCGTCTTTTTTTTTTTTTTGCATGTCACGACACATTGCATTGAGCCGAGGTGACATTTGGCAAGAAATCCTTGTTGCACATACAGGTTAGCGCCGGTGTCTCCATTCCAGGAGCTGCTATCGAGTGTATATGCCACGCGTTAAAGGGATACTGAATCAAACATTTCTGTGTTAATAATAGGTGGCGCACGATCTTTCCACGAGCCAACAGTCTCCGGTGTGCGCGAGCACATGCAACGAAATTGGGACGTCATAGTCTCCGTTCACGCTAAAGGGCCCCGCAACAGCTTTTTGACTGGTTTTTAATTTGCAACGAACCTGAGCGCACTGAACGTAGTAACTTCATGAAACTTTTTATTTTCTCAAATTTCGCTTTATTTTAAAAGTTATAGGCAAATTAAAGTTACAAAAACAAGCAAAAAAACAAACTTCTTCATGACGTCCTTGGTCGCTTGAGTGGCCGTGAACTAGAGGAGGGGGCAGTGAGCTCGGCGAGCGCTCACGGCTGCCGCACTTCGTGTCGACGGCTCGAGAGGGCGCCACTAAAGCACGTTCTGGCTAGACTGGGTGAAGCGGGCAGCCAGGGTGGCCTCGCATTGCATTTGCTGCGCGATTAAACACTACATTCGTCATGACGCCACAAACGACAGCAAACACGGGGTAAAGATCAGTTCAGAACGGGAGCTACTTCGCGCTGTCATATTGCCGAACGGCCGAAACGCAAGCAAAACATGCGCGCCGAAGGCCTTCGGAACACTCGGAACTGGTCGGATCCTTGAGCCCGTATACAACCGCAGAGCAGCCGCGTACATCCGGGACCTTTCTACGCTCGCCGATCGTCGGTGCCTGACCCCACTACCCTTTCTAGCAGCCGCCCTTTCCACCGCTTGGTGGCGGGTATGTCAACGGGTCATTTCTCGTTTCCGTACTTTATAAACTGCATTTGTTTATTTTCTGATCAAAAATACCAAAGAAAAACTACTTTTATAAATAATTGAAACGGTTCGCGCCACTTCTATTTTGTATTTCGACTAAAAAAAGGTTTTAGCGGCTCTGACAAATAGTAAGCCCCGGACCAAAGACTTCACATATCGCGCGGTTTCGGCACCGTGGGTCGCCCCCGTAGGTGGAGGAGGTTTCCGTGTCGTCCGGTTAAAATATGACGCACTGGTATTTAGTTACTTTCTCCGTGCCCGCTAGTCTGCCCGAACCCAAGAGACGTGGAAACCGCAAAAAAGGTAGACGCTTAAATATGAATAGAGGGCCCCTTTGTGACAGGCTTTTCACCTCCACAAGTGAAAGCTACGCGATCGTTAGATCAACTTATTGCCTACCTGTTACACCGGACCCCATTGTAGAGATGAAAAGCCCGTCTTTATTCTCTTTTTCCCCGGAGCCCACACATTTCACTGTCATCTTATGCGTGAATGAAGGACTATGACGTCAATATCGTTGCGTGTGCTAGCGCACACCGGCGGCCGCTGGCTCGTGGAAAGATCTTGCGCCACTTATTATAGACACTGAAATGTTCGGTTCGGCATCCCTTTAAGCCTGTAGCTAAACTAACCAATGAAGATCGCCGAGAGCGTAGACGCCGCACGTTTCACGAACAACACAATTACTCAGCAATATTTATTTTCTTCAGTTCTTGGACCCGTCTTTATTTACTATACTCTCAATTTAGAAGTTGCGCTGCAGAAATACCTTCATATACTTAGGGGGTTTATCAGAGTCACTCGTGACCCACTCGTTTCCACTTTTCTATTGCTTGGTTGGTAATTTTGCCATGCAACTTAACAAGCTTGCGATGGCCAAAAGGCTTTTGTTCCCCGGTGCGTGAGGGGCAAAAGAGCTGTCGCCAGAAGTTAACGAAATGTTCTGCTTGTAAAGATGCACAACTCAATCTCTGGCGACGTGCAATACAAAGGGAGAATCGCCAACTTGCAGGCGATGAACCACGCCCGTGAGCGATATCTCAAACATGATCTTGTGTCAAAAACCTAGACGTCCGAATACAATGGAGACGTACTGGTCAGCACTGCACGATGCGCATCCTTGGCAAAGAAAGCCAGCTACATCCAAGCCTTTCAGATATGTCCCGCTCATCCGCCAGTGAGGCCCTGAAAACCTGAGAACGACCCGGCAGAAGCCAGCCCTGGGCAATAGCGGAAAAGACACACTGTCGCACCTTGTAGCAACAGTGAACACTGCGACGTTGATCGATAGGTCTTGCGCACAATAAACGCCAGCATTCGTTGACTTCATAAACGCAACAGGTGAGGCCCACGGCGATCACGAACGTACCGGGATCCGGCACCATCTGCGGCAGCAGTTTCTGCATTTGCATTAGGCTTCTTTGATCACCCGACTGTCGTGCCTGCCGTCAGAGTTCATCGACTGCAAACGGCGAGGTGAGAAGCGCCGTCACAGATCGATCTCACCAGCCAGGTCTGCAGCGCCAGCGCTGCCGCAATGCATCTGCCTGTGCCTTCAACCACGAAGTGAACAATTTGTTCCGATATTCGGGAACTCCTGTTGAACACTTTGATGCGAACATTGCGCAACAGAAATTACCGGTCGCGTCCCGTGCAGGCGGTACACATTTCATCGCAGTGCGCTGTGCTGCAGCCATCGTTCCTCGTTCATGCAGACCGTTTTCAAGTGACTGCCGTCATGTTTAACCCCTGATCGGAGCCAGTGTATGGAGAGATCATCACCTCTTTTTTTATTCTGCCGATCGGAAGAGCTTAGAATTGAAAGCATACCTTCCTAAACGAATCCAGATCATGCGAGGATTTGGCGACATGCTGTGCCGGCCACAGAGCACGAGTGGCAATTGTATCATATAAGAATCAAAGTACTCACTCAAGCTTCAGCCCACTCACACTCGGCTATTACTTTCCTTCCTGCCATCCGCTAAGTATCGTTATGTATACTTTTTTTTTGGCCGTGCAACCGAAGACGCTGTTTATATGGGCTACATTTCAAAAAAGAATATATCTTCTGCTGAGATGCAAAACAACAAAAGGAAACACATGCATTAAACCTGCTCTTGAGCTGAGGTGAAAGCTCGGGATCATAGCTTCGCTGGCGTGAGTGTTTCTCCGCATCTCGACGATTTTTCGGTGAGCTTTTCTCCGTGAGATTTTCTCCGGTGAGCTTATCTTCGGTGAGCATGCTTTTTTCCGCCACCGATTTATAAGTGCAAGTAGGGTTACGTGTTTTCTGGCACAATTCTTCTTCAAATTAAGGGGCGTATAAAGTTTTTTTAAAAAACGGGATTCTCCCTATTCGATGGCAGGTCCAATGCGGAGGTTTTCGCATTTCCACGATTTCTGGAAAACCTCTTCTGGGGTTATTTATCAGGGTTTATCCCATTTACCGAAAATACGTGACCTCTTTGCTAGCAACCTGCATCACGGCGACTACATGGCCTACGCGTCGTGCGCGGAGAGCGAGCGTTTCGATTCGAAAACTACCGTCAGGCGGGAGATTCGGGAACTCCGAGTGAAAATTTACCACCGAGGCTGACCTCGTTTAGACATACCTCTCTCCTACCATAATGCCAGTGGAATATTGAGAACGACTCCCTTCTAAAAGAATTGAACTCTGCTCCAATCGAATGACTAAGCGGACCATGTTGATAAAATCGCAGCTCCTCTGACTGCGCGGTAAGGTAGCCGCCGTGCCACGAATTCTTATGAAGGGGAAAGCATTCTTGAAGCCGACTACTCAAGAGCACAGCGTAAAGTCAGCACCGTTGGCGGTGAATCCCAAAAAGAAAATTTGTCACGGTGAATTAAAAAAGATGAACCCTTCTTTAAACACGGCCCACATATCCGCCGGTATGTGCGGCCCAGGTATCATTGGTCCAGAGCCGTTTATACTGAGAGGGTTTGGCCAATGGGCGTAGCTATTCGTCCGGTAGAACCAGAAATTGCGCGATAACACAAAATGGCGTTACTTCTTTGTCTTGTCTATTTCTGAGAAATCGCGTAGAGTTTCTACAAGCTCAGAGCCACGAAATGGAGTGACGGAAGTAGTCATCCCCGGTTGTCAGACTATGCTGCCGCGGCTTGCAGGCCGTCAAAATCTCCTGTAAAAGGCCAAACCCTCCAGCAGTAACGGCTTCGCATCGGACGTCACTCCGCTGTTCGTATTTCTTTTGACCATGACTTTACAACAAAACGCGAAAAAGACAGAGCCGAAGAAAACACAAAAATCAGGAACGGGCGCCCGTCCGTGTTATATCAGTGTTCCTCGCTCCTGTCTTTTTTGCGCTATTTGAATTCATTTGAAATCTTTGTACACTTTGCCCCATAAAGGTACGAAGGATTTTTGTCCTTAATATTAGGTTTATGGCTCAAATATTATTGTCATTTGTTTAGTAATAACAAAGTTTTAGTATTAAAACAATGTACACTGCGCGACGCTGTTAAAGCCAATAAGCGATCGCCGGTTTTTCCTGTTTTTTCTCTTAATATATGGGGTCTGTCATCAAAACTCATCTGGTGATGGAAAGTGTTCGCTTTGTGCTGTAACCTGAGCGGTAAAATTTAGAGCCTGGCGATACCTTTATGTATTCCTTTACTTTTTCTTTAAGAACCGCCGATGCCATGTAAGCGTTATCAGTGTCGCGCTGCGAACGAGATGAGGAGGCGAGAGTGTGCTTCAATGTTACTGTTCCACTCCACCTCAGAGCCGAACACGGCGACGGTGAAGTCCACGCTCCACGGGCCCCTCGATGGGGGACGGATGGCCGGAGACACCCTCGAACCGGCGCGCAAAGCCAGTGGCGACGCCAAGACGACGGCGTCCTCGATACCTGTGGACGTCACCACTTCCAAGTCGAAATCTGGCAACGTGTCGGGTAGCTCAACCGGCACATCACCCGTCATGTCAGCCAACCTCACGAGCCACGAGATATCGAAAGGCATCGTGTTTACACCGACACACCCTTTTTTACACCGACTCGTGTTCCTCGCGTCGCGCCACGACGGATGCATGCACAGATGTGTCGCCCTTCGACAAAAGGGCTCTGTTCATTAATCCATGCTGTTCACCGCCACGTCACGGAAAAATCACACAGACCTACTGTTCTCGCTGAGTCACTAAAGAGAAACTAGAGCACCGTATTCTGAGCGGAAAACACTTAACTCGTCCTCATTTGGCCTCCAGGATCACGAATATCGAAATTATTTGTTTTCAATTTGGTGCACGGAGGCTGCATAAAATTAATTTCGAAGTGCCGCTGAAGCCTCTTTCCTGGAGCGTGACGTCATATCCAGAGTTTTCGGGATTTCCGTTCTCGCGCATCTTCAGCGCCCATTAAAGCTATGCACGCACGCTCTTGGCTATTTTCAAAAAGCTCAGAAAAAGACGTCCTGACTGCTGTCAATCCGGGGGAATATACCTGGCAAGCTTGGCAATTGCCCGCGCTGCCCACACGAGCGACACGCGCTGGCCGAAATATCTGGGTATGACGTAACGACTGGTCAGAGGTTTTTTTGTTTTTTTAGAGCGCAGATCTTAGGCCTGCTCTCCGGCTTGAGCGCCGTCGCCGTCGCCGTCGGCGTAACCGTGAGGTCTCGTGACCCCGGGACGTCACGACCCCGTGAGGTCACGTGACACCCGTCAGGTTACGTGACCCCGGTGACGTCACTGACCCCGGTGAGGTCACGTGACCCCGGTGAGGTCACGTGACCCCGGTGACGCCACAAGGGTCACGTGGACCTCACTGATTACGCCGACGGCGACGGCGACGCCGCTTGGCGGGAGAAATAGCACGCAGGTTGAGGAGGCAGGAAGAGGGAGGTGGTGTATACGCCCGGCCTCCCAGTACCCCTTCCCTCCTCCTCGTCAAGAGCTGCGCTCGAATATGGGCGTTGCAGGGAGTTGTAAACGGCTTTCATTTTGTACGTGTGTGTGTGTGTGTTTCCTCGCGACTTATTCATATCTTCGGGGAAAACGAACGTTGAGAGCCAGGACTTCACGGGATAAACGTGCCCAATAATTCACCTCTAACTCGTCTCTTTTTTTCAATAACTTTTCTAGTTTTAGTGGTGGCGACTGGCTCGTCATTGGACTGGAAAACAAAATGTGTTGTGCACCTTCACGTTCTCGCTCATGCTCCGCTCATATTGCGGAAGGTTCAACATGATCCATGCACATGCCTATACATACACTCGTGGCAAAAACTAGGCAGGCCAACGCGAGGAGCTAAGAGTTCAGCGTGGTGAGATTACCGCCCTCGTCAAGCCACTGACAGAATGAGAAGCCACTGACAGAATGAGAAGTCAAGCCACTGACAGAATGAGAACAGCAGGGCGTGTCCTTGGCACGCCCGGCCTCCAGCAGGCACCGCATGCCTTCGGCCATAGCCTTCTCAATACCCACAAAGCGTGGCAGTTCGACGACGAGAGCCATTGAGTGCCCGGTCGCAGATTCGGAGCGCGAGGGATCTGCGTAGCACAGAGCATCAAGGAGCCATTTCTCGAGGAACCTGGACGTCAGCGCACAGCTTTTGCAGCGGCGAGGACCCGAAACACACTTGCTCGCTCGGGAGAAGTGTGTTTCGGCGTCTCGCCGCAAGCGGGGCGCCAGTCACCTGGCTCTCCTCTCATCCGCTGTCTCGCCGCTTTACCTTTTCCATTTCGGCGGCCGCTTCTCGTGGCAGACCCGCCGGGTCTTGCCAGAATATAGGAGGCTATCGGTTCGGCCCTGCTTTGTCTGCGTGCGCGCGCTCGGGGTGCACGAACCACCGAAGCGTTGTCGAAGGCAGGAAGCTCGAGCTGGAGGCGGGACGACTGAAGCGCCTCCCTGCCGTTCTCATCTTGTCAATAAGTATTAGAAGGATCAAAACCTGCAAGCAGCATCCAGAAACTACCATGAAACGTCGTCCCATCTGGAGTCAGCTCGGCAATGGAGCCCGACGCATCGATTGGACACGAGTCCCAGCCAAACGCTTCGACGCAGCACTCGTGACTGCGTTAATCGCGCTCGATAACGTCATTGTGATGACCTTGAAATTCTAGTGCAGGGCCCTGCGTTTCTTCTATGGAGAAAGATGAAAAAAACGACGCACCAACATCCGAAATGAGAACTGCCAGGAACCTCTTTTTTATGAAGAGTGTTACATTCACGCATTTCTCCAGGGTTTGTCAAGCAGGCGAAGCATGCAGTCACCGGCCTGTCTGTGAGTGCATGCGCCGCCTGGTATTCCGCCTAAGAGAGCTTGTGCACATAGCCTGAGCGCGTTCCGCAGCTCAGCAGACCAAGATGGCCGCGCGCGGAAGGCGATTTGTGGGACGGTCTACGGTGCTTAAAGCTGCTACTGGCAAAGGCGCCGCCTGAATTCTTAACATGTCGCCCACACAGTTACATGGGGGAATGAAAACGGCCAGGCGTGTCTGGGCTGGTCCAAGAAATTGGACAGCGGAAACCGCAGTCTCCGCGGTTTCCGCTATCCGTTCTGGAACATTGCGCAGTTTGGAAAGTTTGGAGATCTATACTTCGTTTCAGCTTGGGTCCAGACGCAGCCGATGCTACAAGCGCGAGCTCCCGGGCTTCCAGCGTCTCTGGCCAAGCACGCGCGCTCGTGCAGTACAAGCACTGTTCAGGGCCACACGCTCGTGCTTGTAGCATCGGCTGCGTCTGGACCCGAGCTGAAACGAAGTATACGAGCTAGCCGCATCGACCGCAGTGGGGAGTTGATTCCGTGGCTTGCTACTTCCTCGTCCGCGACGCGGCGTGGTGTGAGAGCGAGATCTTTCGAACACTCGTGGATTAACCAAATACTTTACTAGGGAATAGATATTATTCCGCGAAAATCCAATTACCTTGGAGCCGACAGCCTTTTGCGAGGCTAGAACGGCTGGACGCGAGCAGCCTAGCGCAGAGCCGTATATATATATAGGGAGTGTTTGGTCAGTGAGGGAGCGGGCAGAGCCAATGGCGTGCACCAGACGCAGATAAGGGGGCTTGACACGCTCTCTTGGCACAACCAGAAGCCGAAAAGAATCCCCTAGCGGTGGTAGCGGGAAACAGTTTTAATAAAAGCGTAGGGTTGAATGTAGTAACTCTTCATGGTTGAAAATAGGGTGCACGTGATGTTTTGATTCTGATCATGCAAAAAAGATGTAAGAATCAAAGGTGCCGCTCGAGTCTCCGTTTGCTCGGCCAGTGTGACCACTGGACGGCAGATTCCCGGCCTTCGGCGCCTGGCGTACGGATTACGTCGATCGTTCCGTTAGTCACGCCCTTCCACCATGATTTTGGATGACCGTGATTGAAACATCACGTGCACCATGTCTTTCAGTCACCGCGAGGGTACTCCGACGCCCTTATTAGCTCTTTCTCGCGACCACCGCCAGGGTATTATTTCCGGTTTCTGGTTGGCCACATTCGAATTTGTGAAGACGCCCTGGAACACGCCCAGCCCGCTTTCATCCAATGGCGCCCTCCTCATTTGCCTCCTATACTTCCCAATGTATGGCCAAACTTCTCTATATCCGGCCCTGACCTGGGGCTTTCCATTTCGAATTGGAAAGTGTGGCTGCCGCCTTCTATCGTCGCGTATAGCTGTCGAGACGAGCCACTTCTGCTGACTTGGCGAATCCGGCACTTGGCGAATCGCCGCGTTGGCCGGCAGCCCTCTCCCTCGGCGCAGCACGAAATTGCCGAGAGCGTGGACTACCACCAGCCACCTAGACCTAGGAAGGTCTCCTGCGCGCTCTTTCCGCACTGGCCGAAGAGAGAAGGCCATGGGGCCGCGCTAGAGCGCGGAAGAGTAGGCAACACGCGTGGATTTACCGTCATAGCAACGAGTTATTACTGATGCAAGCGTGTTTATTTACTTAAATGCCAACTGTGCACAACATTTGAGTTAGGAAGCTGATTTTCTTAAACTAGCAAATTATTGTTGCATAAAATCATTGATGTGAAATGCAAGAACAGGGTAGGTGTATAACGAGGTCGTCGAGGTAGATAAGGTTTGCTTTTAAGCACAAAATTGTGAATGATGTAATTATCACCACAGTGTAAGTTATTTATGAAGAATACTTGCCAAACATTATATGATAAAGAATGATTGACAACGGCATTACACATCAGAGTAACAACACGGTTGACGTAGTAAACGCATCTAATAACTGCATTACTTGCCTTAAATCTAACACAGCAGCTGTATTTAAACGCAAAAGCTAGTGGTCCAATGTTTCTTTTGGCCTAGATTTGTTGATGTTTGTGCAAGAATTGTACACAATATTTTTATCTTATGCTCAAGCGGAGTTTACCTTTTGTCAGTTAGAATTACCTGAAATCTTGTTATATATTTCCTAATTCCAGGTTCGAGATTCCACTTCAATAATTTTTTTATTTTACACTGCAACATTAACAAGATAAAACTGTTTGTCCTTTAGTCCCATGCCTGCAACAAAAGATCAAGATTCCTGATTAGCCAGTAATGTAGTCATAAAAGACTGGGTTGTAGATACATTGGCATGGTAAATTTATTCCCTTTGTTATGCTTATATACAAGTCATATCACATCAACTTATCCGTGTCTAGGCAGCGACCAGCTTGACGAAGACTCTAAACATCTCTCCTGGTACGAAACATAGACATCTTAAATGGCATCTGCTGTGGCATCTGCTTTTAAGTACGTCTGGGCAACAACGCAACCTCAGAAACCAATTTTATCTGTGTGAATGCAAGCAGTTTCAGATTGGTTCTTGTCAAGAGCTACCTGCATCTACACCACAAATGCAAGCTGAAATTATGATTATATCTCACCTATGCATGCTGCGAATGAAATCATCGTGTGTAGCCATACAGAACATTCCTGACACAAAGACACACCACGTGCACGGCACGTGGACTTGGTGTGGAAGCACAAACACAGCAGTTGGAAGAGCGGCACAAAAGCTTCGATTGAAACGCACTAAAATATCCCGGCACGTGCACACTGGTGTGCCTGTCTTCACAAACGTCGAGAAGTCATTGTTAACGGATAGAGTTCACCCTAAGAACTGCGTTGAAATATGTTTTCGAACAAAATGTCCGTACTGAAACCTAACATATTTATTGAGCACAAGTCTACTTGTGGCGGTGTCGGCCACCACCACCGCCAGCTGCCCCCAAGGTCATGGCCTTCACTCCGGGCCATCCTTGCATCCCGACACTCAAGTGCTAAGGCTTCCAGTCTAGAAGGTGTTGGGACTACACGGTGCGCATGCGTTCCCTTGGGCGCGGTTTGTCCACGCCGATAAGGGAATATTTAATAATAAATATATTAATGCCTTTATTTTTCCATCACTCGATGAAAGGGAGGCCGAGGAAAAATGTCCGAAAACAGCTTGAAAGGTCCCCGGCCCCCTACATTGGCAGAACAGAACAGCTCAAACAAACGAACAAAAGTAGCTGATACAAAAATATCTGATACAGTAAACAGTCCTTGACAAAACGCATCACCACACAAACCTATTTACACTCTGCGGTTATTGTGCATAGTAATTTCGAAGCTCATTCGTAGTAAGCTAATCGAGTTGAACGTCGCGACTAATGAAGCTGTTAAGTAAATGTGGTAAAGTACAGTTTAACTTTTGCAGACCATAGTTACCTGTATGATAGATCATCATTCTCCAATATTCGGCGTGCCGTGTTTGACAAGTTACAACGTTTCTATACACCAACTCATGTTTACAAACAAACCGGAGCGCCTAGCGGACGCCACCGGTGCCGCGCATGCGTGGTGGATGGTGGGCAAGACAGCGTTGCCAGATGGTGAAATTCGGCACCAGATTTGGAAAATTTGGTGAAATTGGGGGGCTACTGGTGTTGATGTACCGGAACGACTACACCAGGCATTATCTGGTGAAAACTGGTGAAAAATCTTGAGAAATGGCTTGTCACTTGCAATAATCAAATTTACACCGTTTAGTTAGCCTTTTATCCGCATGCCATAGGTGTCAAGAGATATTCCGTGTCAGTGTGACTGGACTCTGTGTGAAGTGTTATGTGACTGGATTTCATGCTTATCAGTTTTTTCTTGAAGCTTGAGTTCAAAACCTGTTATGAACTGAACTTTATCATGGTGTTGTATTTAGACTTCGTTCTTATGCGTTTCTTTTTCGTACTGCTGAGCAGAGAAGATATGCTTAATTTAGACTGCGAGTGTCTTTAAGTGCAATATTATGTGGCCTTTCTTACGTGTCGGTGGCCTTCATTAATTTGAATTTTCCGTCTAAGGACTACCCAGCATCAACATCTCATATACATGGTATATTAAAAAGTAACAATGCTGATAATGCGCCACATGTCTGCTTTCTTCCTTTTTTATTTCGCTGTGATGAGCCTTATATTAGTGAACTTCCTGAAAGCTATCCTTTTGCGAGTGCATGCATAAAAAAGCTGAAGGACTTGGAAATACGTAATAGACGCGATATTTTAGTGCTGGTGAAATCTGGTGAAATTTCGGCCAGGATTTGGTGCCGAAGCATCTTTCCAATCTGGCAACGCTGGGGCAGAAGCCCGCCGTCGCCCATAAACAAACCATTGAATTGCGTTGTTGTCGGCGTCGGTGGGAGTCCCCGTGCTCTTTTTAGCGTTGGAGTTGTTGATTCTACGTCCTCCTAACAATGTCTGACTACTTGAGCGGCTTCAGCAAAATTAACGAGGGCAAAACTTTGCGTGAATAATGCGACGTGCGGCGATTCATTTCACGCGGACGCCGCAGAATGGGCGCTAAGCCCTGACTCCCACGATGAGATTCTGCTCGCTATTTTCAGTCGCGACGTCGCTCGGGCTGCAAAAGCGTGAACCGTTGCTGAGATGGTGGACGTCGATACTGAAAACCGCAAGTAGAATCGGGCATTACAAGTCGGTGATGGCCACTGGTAACAATGATCAACATCTTCTGTATCTACTGTTTACACTTAGCCTACTTACCCCAACCAACCTTCAAAAGTGTTTTGAGGCCTGCACTTAGTTCTTATCGCAATTACCGGGTCAACGTTTGGTTTACGGGCCGCTGTCGTTTGAACGAGCTGACGACAAAAAGCAGACAAGTTTGAAAGAGCAGACGACAGTTCGAACGCATGCGCAATGGGGTGCGGGCAAGAAGCACCGCGTCCCGCGTCAACAAACCATTGGAATGTCACGTTGTCGGTGTCTGTGTGAGTCTGCATACTATTTTTCGCGTTGGAATTGTCGATTCTACGTCCTCATAGCAATGTCTTACCACTTTAATCGCCTGAGCGAAATTATCAAGGCTCGTTACGCCGCTAAACTTTGCGTAAATAATTTGACGTGCGGCGATTCATTCGCATGAACGCCGCAGAATGGACGCCAAAACCATGATGAGATTCTTCTAGCTATTTTCGGTCGCGACGTCACTCATGCTGCAAAAGTGTAGAAGGTAGCGGCGATGATCGACGTCGATACTGAAAATCGGAAGCGAGAACAGACCAAGCGTAACAAGTCGGTGATGGCCACTGGTACCAATGATCAACATCTTGTATCTACTGTTTACACCGAGCCTACTTAAGTCTTTTGAGGCCTGCAATTACTTCTTATTGCAATCACCGGGTCAAAGTTTGGTCTACGGGCCGCTTTTGTTTGAACGAGCTAGACGACAAAAAGCAGACAAGTTTGAAAGAGCAGACGAAAGTTCGAACGATCAGGCGGCCGTGTGAATTTGAAGACGCACTGAACCCGTGGGTGGTCCGGACAACTTGGCGGTTTTCTCTCGTTCATGTTGGAACAAAACAAATACATCTGGCGACCACAAAGTGTTGCCCGCACAAGCAATCGTAGTTCGACAGCGTCTGGTTTGCCCTTTTCACGGCTACTATCCACGTTCTCGGACGAACGGAGGGGCAGAAACACATGAAAACTGATCTTCAAACCTTTCCAGACTCTCTTGGTACAACCCCCGTCGCAGCATTTTGACGAGAAGGCAGGTGTTTTGTCTGGTTTCTTCCAAAAAGAACACAGGAACGCATGTCTCGCATGGCGACTTCTGCCCACCGCCCCAGACCGGAAGTGCGCCCGACGCGCCACCACCGCGGCGTGACGTAGGAGAGTTGAGTTCGTGTATAGTCGGTGACATCGAACGAAGTGGAAGCTCCTCCCACCCCTTTCCACTTTAGTAGAGCGGACGAGAGAGAGAAGGTGACCCCGCCTCTCTCCACCGTTCACTCCTCTGGAGGGAAAGGGGTGGGAGGAGCTTCCAATTCGTTTAAGATTGCGACAGTCACCAGAAGTTTAGAATTTTGCGTTTTGTTTTTCTCTTTTTTTAAAACCAGCGGTCAACCTGTAACTGTACAAGTTATGTATAGTTATGATAGCGGTTTCTTTTAATAAACCTGGTGCTCTAAGCACGCTGTCTAAAGCAAACGACCAGAGTACAATGTATTCACCCAGTGAGGTATTTGAAGTAACCCCTGAGCGAGTCGACTAAGCACGTGCTCGTTGCCTTCTATCATGCTTTGGATGCGCGTGCACGCTCCAAGCCCACGAACGATGCACCGAAGCGTTATCGAATCTAGGAACCTCGCGCTGGACGCGGAGCTACTGAGAGACCTCCCTAATGTTCTCATACTACAGCGACCATAGCAGGCGATTGCCTCTCCCCTCTTCCCTTTTTAGCCAAGCGGACGCTGGAGAGGAGGCGACCTCCTCTCCAGTGTTCGCTCTACTAAAGTGGAAAGAGGTGGGAGGAGCTCCGCGCATTCGCCGCACCGACAGCAGCGCCACCGCAGCGGCGGTGGCGCTCCAAATCACACGCAGGACTGGAATACGCAGGCACAAATCGAACCCTCGCGGAGTCGACGACATCGAGCAGTGCGGAACCCCCGGTCCCTACCACGACACCCGAAGACGACTGGGATGAGAGCAAGGCGCAACCCTGGGGCGACTTCCCGAACGCGACCAGGCGGCGCAACGAAAGTGCGGACTTCGCCTATCTTCATTTCTAACGTCAACGGGCTTTCGTAGCACGGCATTAAATACGAGCGGTTCATGTGCCTGGACCGAGAGCTGGGTTCACTGTTTCATTGAGGGTGGGTTAAAGGGTCCACGAAATTCTATTCGGGCAGAAACTCGGCTAGAGGAAGTGACGAGTGCACGCGGGGACTTCATAACACCTAGCTCTGGTTGGAACGATTAGTTGATGGGCGCGCAGCTAGCAGCCCTCGTCGCTATACCATAGCCTGCAATATACTGACAAAGCCTGGCAGATCACCACACGAGAAGTGGCCGTCGAAATGGAAAAAGTGGAACGGCAGACAACGGATGAGAGGAGAACCACGTGACTGGCGCCCCGCTGCGGCGAGATGCCTAAACACACTTCTCCCGAGCGAACAAGTGTGTTTCGGGTCCTCGCAGCTGCAAAAGCTGTGCGCTCACGTCCGGCTTCCCCGAGAAATGGCTCTTCGATGCTTTGTGCTTCCAGATCCTCGCGCTCCAAATCTGCGACCGGGCGCTCTATGGCTCCGTCGTCGAACTGCCACACTTTGTGAGTATAGAGAAGGCTATGTCTATACTCACTGTTCGAACGCCGGCGTAAGGCGTTCGCTTACAAGCAGTGAATAGAGACGAAGGCAGCTAGCTTCGTGCCTACCCAATAATCGTTCCAATCAGAGCTCAGTGTTCTGACGTACCAGAGCGCTCTTTTCCTCCGTTTCCGTATTGTGGCGGACTGCATGTAGCGTCAAGCATCTACCACACTGCGTGGATCCAAAGCCACTCAATAAATACGCTTTAGAGTAACATGGGGCATGCTTGAGCAATTCATGCTGCTGCACCTAGAGCATGATCACCAGAATAACTCGTTATTTACGATTTTGTTTTACTTTTTATATCTAGTCATTTATTGTTTATCGTATCTAAATTGGACTTCTCCGAGCATGCTATTGATTAAACCAGACATACACGAACGAACTTGAAAATATGTCGAAGTTTGTTCGGCTGCTCTACGTTAATGTCTGCCCTGTAGTCCCACTAGAGCGACAAACAAAGACGACCGACACCGACAATTTTCAGGCATAGTGTTGTTATAACGTACGCTAGAGGTTCCACTGGCGCTAGTGTGCTGCTGCAAATTGAAGCGGACAGCAACCAATCGAAAATTGACTTTCGGTAATGCATTTCTATGGGAAAAGTGAATGCATATTCTTTCTGCGCTTGATTATAAGGGCGAATATCCCGAATAATTCGTACGTACTAGCTAGCTTGGAACATTTCTCAGTCCGGCAGACGAAATAATTGGTCAGTTACGGCGTTTTTCTTTCAAAGTCATGGCATTAAATACGGCGCTAAAACGGCTTCGTACACGTATTTATGCGCAATGTCGGACACTGTTAGCGCGAACACGATGTCGGCGCTTTCCAGCATGGGGAATATACGTGCCAAACGAACGAAAGACATCTGGAAAACCAAGAGAGAAGGCAAGAACTACGCAGTAACACTGGATCAGTAACTCGTTGTGAATGTACGATTATAATTAATTGAAGGCCTCGTAATAGACTCCGATTTTCAATAAGTACTGCTTTATTCTTTCTGCTCTGTGCAAAGATGTTTGTTCTACGTTCAAAACATCACCCGCACGCTCGAAATCATTGAAAACAAGTGCCTGATTAAAGCTCCCTGGCATAGAAAATAATAAAAAAAGAGATACCTTTCACAGCCCACATATTTTCTTCTTTACGTCTTTAATGTTTTTGACCGCTCGTAAAGATGCAGGACGGGGTCATTCTTTTATAGTAGCAGGACTGGCATATTAGCAATACATAAGCGTCATCGGCATGCTGCAGCGAACCTTGAACGCATTCTATTTTCCTTTCGATCGTTCTTTTGGTTAGAATCGTCGCTTGATTTTACACACCTGCTGTGGAACACAGGTTTGGACCTGAAATACAGCAAAGTTAAACATCGTTCACTGATAACAAAATGCGCTTAACTAAAGCAGTTGCACTTTTGCGATGTTAATAAGGGTACGTAGTATTCGGTACGACCCAAATAACAAAAGTGTTCTATGATATTTTTGTATACACGCATATTTTCCCAGGGGGAATGCACAGAAGCACCGCAAAATTGGACTGGTTGCTGTCTGCTTCAATAGACCGATCTCACTAAGCGTTCGGCAGATGCGTGACGCCGACATAACTTTAGTACACAGGAGGCAGACGGCGGTACAGTGGTACACTGCAACGACGCTGCACGAGAAGGGCTCGTGAAGTCTCGTGCTCTACACGCGCAGAGCTCCAGCGAGGTTGCCCCACGTGCTGAAAGACTCGATGCATTGTGGCAGCGGTGGCGTAGTCAAACTGGCTGGTGAGAGCTGTCTATCGGCGTCCCGAAAGTCGCATAGACACTAGCGCCAGTTGAACCTCTAGCGTACATTAGAATAACCCTGTTTTCAGGCACGTGCAGCATGCACGCGAATGTATTTTTCGTACAGACGTAAAGGCTTCGTCAGCCGCACTAAGACACTGCAAGCCTGCCAAGAAGTACTTTCGCGTGCATGCAGCACGTGCTTGAACTTGGTCGTTGTCGGCTCTTTGTTGGCCACTTTATATTTGGGGACAACTTTTCTTGGACAATGAAGCCAAAGCTATAGACCTATCTGTCTTACCCAAGCATCAAGGAGAATGCAGGGATTGGCGTTCCACGCGCCACACGCGCACACCTTTCCCGTATAAAAGATTCGAAGTAAATAACCAAAAGAAAGCATTGACGAACGCGCGTGCAAGATGCCATTTGTTTTAGGTTTTTGCTTTGGAAAAGTTACTACTGCTGAGGCCAGCACGTGCGGCGCGTGGAACACCAATCCCTGCATTCTCTTTGATGCTTGGGTAAGACAGCAATAGGTCTATTGGCGACGTGAGCGATCGAAAGCGTCGCTGTGGTTGGCCCACCACAATTGGCCGAATGCTGATTATGACGTCAGCAAAGGATATCAAATCGATGCAAATAAGAGGAATTTAAGAACTTCAATTTCGACGGTGTGAGCAGTGTTACTTTGAGAGCGCTATGATTTCAGGCTTTCACCATGCTCATTACAAACACCATTGAACTTGTTCTTCACAAGGTGATGACGTCACGAAAGTTAACCAAACGAGGGCGCCACCGAAACATCTCGCCGCTAATAGGGGTTATTCACTGGACGCCATATTGGAGGGCAATGTTTAGAGCACATGCTCAGAAGGAGCTTACATCAATAGGCTGCTAAGACCGGCAGTCTTGATGGTACGGAATGCAGGTTGCAAAAGAACTGTGGAGCTCGTCGTCAGCACGTGCTCAGCAGCCGCAGCTATGATCGCCTTTGAATAGTGAGTATTCACTGAATACTGAGTATCCACACTTCTTTTGCCACGTGCATTCCGTGTCATCGAGATTGTCGGTCTTAGCAGCCCACTAATGTGAGCTCGTTCTGGGCATGCGCTCCTAAACATGTCACTGAAATATGGCGTCCAGGGAATACGCCTTACAGGGAGTATTCACTGGCGGCCATAGCTGAGTCCGTAACTGCTGAGCGCGAGCTGAGGGTAAGCTTCCACGGCACTTTTGCAATGGGGATTCCACACCATCAAGGTTGCCGGTCTTGGCTGCCTATAGGTGTGAGCTCGTTGTGAGCGTGCGCAGTGAGCAGTGCATTCAAACATGGCGTCCATGAACACCCCCTACGCAACGTTTCCGCTGTTTACAAAAATCACAGTCCATACGTGCGCAAATCACAGTTCAGCCAGCGCACGCTCACAATTCCGGACAGTCAGAAATTGCGCATGCATAACACAAACACCGCTACGAACGCGCCCTCATACGGCTTTATGGGCAGGTGTATACTGAGACTCGGGCATTACAGGCGAATTAATTTCAGTCGTGACCCATTGTTAGGGGTTGCAAAGCTTTACAACCTCTCTGAAAGGAGGCAGACGTGATTTTTTGTTTTTACACAAGTGTCTCTACGGTTTTAATGATTGCCCCATTTGTGCCGTGACACTGCCCAGGGCTGTGCAGTAACCGGATAAAAATGTATCGCGATAGTATCTTAGAGATACGCTTGACGTTTGAGTATCTAAATCGAGGTACATTTGAAAAATGTATTTCTATCTCATTATTAAAATATATTTCCTATGTATCGCTTATACCCCTGTCAGACGGGCTAGTTTAGTGTCACTACAAGCGAGTGCACTTCGCCCTTAGTGTCATTTCTGTAGTGTGCCACACGGCTCCTTCCTGAGGAACACACTTGGCTCGGAGTGAGTTTGACGAACTCACTTCGCTCGATCGAGCGCGTGGCATCAATAGGAGTGTTTCAACAGTAAAACATAACAACACAGAAACCAAAAGCGTGGCGTAAGTTTTATTTTATAAAGAAAAAGAAATTCGTGAAAGAGACGACATGTAGAAGAGTGGCATTGCAAAAAAATAGTGGGGTGGACTTGGAGTTTAGGCTGATCTGAATCAAGATTAGCGCAGCGGTGAATTGATAAAAGACGACGACAAAGTCAGTCATTCATGGCTATCTTGGTTAGCAGAGAATGATAGAGCCTACTTTTGTTTCAGCATGTAACTATTCGAGACAACACGATAATTATGATCTGATTAGGCAGTGTCAGGGCCTCCTCGTAGACTTCCGTGGAACGAAGCGGAACGCCAAAGTTGGATATGCTTCGTTCTTTATCTTGGCTTGCGATGATCGATCAGAATCATCCAATTGGCGTAAAAATCGTTCATTAATGTAACGTTGTTTTAGAGCACAGCTCCTAGGCACCCGTTTCTGAGTTGAGCGGCGTCGGCGTAACCGCGCGTTGCATTAAGGGCTGTTTCCCAAAATGACGTCACACGTGACGTCACGTGTGTCGTCACGTGTGACGTCACGAGGGTAAAATTTTCCCGCTAAATTTTGCGGTAAAAGTTTTTGCTAAGTTTGGCGGAAAATTTTTCCGCTAAATTTAGAGGAAAAATTTTACCCGTGTGACGTCACGTGACGTCACACTTAAAATTTCAGATGACGTGTCATGTGACGTCACACGTCAATTCAGCGGGAAAATTTCCCGGCTAAATTTAGCGGGAAATTCAGCGAAATTTTTACGCTAAGTGGGATGGGAACAGGAGAGGAGGATGGGAGGGTACGGAGGGGGAGCAGCTGGCATACCCTCCCCTTCGTACCCTTCCTCCTCCTCCTCAAGAGCTGCGCTCCAATTCGGCATTACAGAGAATTGTAAACGTCTAATTTTTTTAACGTGTCTTTATTAAGGGGTATCGGTGGCCGAGTGGGCTAGCGCCCACCAGATCGGAGTACGTGGAGAGAAAGCTCGCGCTGGAGAACCCAGTGATCCTGAGCTCAATCCCCAGCCCTGCCCGAAGAACACACTTCCAATGAAGTGAGTTCGGGGAGCACACTACGCTCGCTCCGGTAGACCGAGTGTGTAATCTCGATAGCAGTGTTCAAGGAGTAAAAATAATAGAAGAAATTAACGCTGCGTAAAATTAGTATTGTTTTGATAGGAGTAATATTAGATGCGCACTTGTTTTCTGTTGGCAGGAAAGTAGTGCATTGTAGAAAAACAAGCGGCTAATCTAGTTTCCAGCCTTGGCCCCTGCGCGACGGCCAGCGACGGCCAGGAGGCACCTGCAAGACTCCACCAGGAATCTGAAGGTGGCAGGAGAGACGCGAAAGGCTTGCTTGAAATGGAACTCGCCCAAATGGGGCAAGGTGTCTTCGAACCACCGTTCGTTCCTCTGGAAACTCCACCGTTCTCGACTGATCACGGGTAGGTTGTCGGTCATGAGAGCGGCTATGGTGAAGGCATTGGCCTGCAGCTGCTGATCGATGTCACTTGAAATTCTTGCCTGTGCGTCGGCATCCAGGTCCAGCTGCCTCTCATCTGAAAGGCGTTGGGCTTTCACGGAGAAAAGTGCCCCAACCACGCGCATCCACTGTCCAACATCGCGGATATCGCCCTCCAGCTCGTCCTCCACACACTCCATGATGTTTCGTTGTGGCGAGTGGCGAGTGGGCTCGCGCACACCAGCTCGGAGCACGCGGAGCGAAAGCTCGCGCTGCAGAACCCAGGAATCCTGGGTTCAATCCCTACTTCTGCTCGTTTCGATCTATACTCCGTTTCACCTTATGTTGTACCGCAGACAAGGCTAGAAGCGCGAGCTCATAGCGTTGGGAGCTACTCTTAACGCACGAGAGCTTGTGCCGCCGAGATGTGCCCTAGAGCAAGGAGCTCGCGCTTGTAGCCTTTCCTGCGGTACATCATAAGGTGAAACAGAGTATAGATGAGCATCGTACCGGCGTGCGGACGTGTATCACTGGCTTGTAATGGCTGATCGTAATGATCAAATTGGATTTAAATTTGGATTAAAGCTCGTGACTTAGCGCAACAATGTGTGGTAACGTGTTTCTAATAAGACGACGAAGTTATTTATGAAAAAATGCGCATGCACTGTAATATTTTGCGTGCCCATTACTTACCCATCGTTATTGCCATCATTTTGGAGTGACACTAAGTTTTCCCGTGTAGCACCAACACACTTGGAGTGTGTTTCGACGGGTTGAAGTGCACTCGCTTGTAGTGACACTAAACTAGCCCGTCTGACAGGGGTATTAGACCTATTGCTGTCTTACCCAAGCATCAAGGAGAATGCAGGGATTGGTGTTCCACGCGCCGCACGTGCTGGCCTCAGCAGTAGTAACTTTTCCAAAGCAAAAACCTAAAACAAAATGGCATCTTGCACGCGCGTTCGTCAATGCTTTCTTTGGTTATTTACTTCGAATCTTTTATACAGGAAAGGCGTGCGCGTGTGGCGCGTGGAACACCAATCCCCGCATTCTCCTTGATGCTTGGGTAAGACAGCAAATGGTCTATTAGGCATCTCGTTACATGTCTTTTAGAAAATTAACTTCCGGTTTTTATGATTAACTGAAAATCAACTTTCTGGTTAACCCGCCGCATAACACCCTCTTAGTTAAAAGGTTACTTGGAAGAATGGCACAGTAAGCTCCTCCCAGAAGACCCCTCGCTCTTTCCCCTTTAGCATATCCAACGCTGGCAAAAGAGACAAGTATACGGGAGGAAGAGAAAACAATTGATCAAGGAAAGCTAGTAGAGAACTTGTAGGAGCTTTTTTCCCTGTGATGTTGCAACAGGTTTTGTGCAGCCTAGGGTGCCCGTAGTGCAGACGAGTTAGGCTCTATTGTCCAATCTCCTAACCCTAAATAACTCAGAAGCACTTAGATAACAGTTCGAGACGCGCACTTAAACAAAACAAGGTTCACTTCGGGCAGACGCCTTTTGTCAAGCATGACAGGGAGTCGATGACTTCCAGTATCTATGTGGGTCACTGAGGAGCGATAAATTAGCTTAGCGTCAGTCGGGATTTTAGCTGTGAATACACAAGGAGTTCGAAGTAAGGGGAAGTGAATAGACTGACACGAATAAAGAAACACAAAACACTACCATTTGAAGTCGCCACGAACCGTACTCTCCTCACCTACCGCCATTTGGGGGAAAACTTATTTCTGTATCAGTGATCTGTGTTCCGGGATACTTTTTGACCGTGTCTTGCCGAAGTATCTCAGGGACGTGCCCGTTAGATAAACAAATGCATATCGGCACCTGTATTCCGGCCTTAAAATATCTATATGTCAGTATTTGTATTCCTGAATATTTTGTGGGTATCTCTGCCCAGCCCTGCCCCAAATTAACCTCGTCTGCGTTTATTGGCGCACCAAGCGGGATTATTCGCTCTCATCATGTACCCGGTCGCTCTAAGTCAAAACGCACACGATCCTCGAATGTGTACCGAATCCTTTAACAGGTTGAACGTAGCAAACGCGCCAGAGGTGCTTTACGCGCGCAAGTTTTAGTATACAATACTGCTTGCGGCCTTTCCTTTCGTTCTTGTAGTGGACATGAATAAATGCGTTTGTGGCCAATATAAATAATTGATTTCTTGTGTGCACTTATTGCCGCGATGTCACGAATCATATCTTTACTTACGTTACAGATTTATATCTGTCGATATTTTTATTTATTTCGCTGTCACGCAGAAATACGATGTTTAGCTTGGGTTTCGTTCGGAAGACGCCAAGAGGGTATAAGGTGGCTATTTAAATTCGATGCTCTTAGCAGGCGCGACGCGAGAAGCGTGATTTTTTGTGATTTGTCGTCTACAAAGCGTATATGAAGCTCACAACCCTTCGTAGACGCCGCACGCACTGCGCAAATCGCACGGTGCCCGTTCATCTCGCTTCTCCGCAGTTAACCAGTGGTAGTTGGGAAGCGCACTTAACGAAGCTTACCAACTCTCCCAGAGAGACGACGAACGTTGCTACGGCAAGGTAAATAAAATTAAAAGATACATATTTCTTTTTATTAAATAAGTTTGATTTATTTTATTTAAACCTGAATGATTTTATGTAAATCGCTGTAGCTAGAAAATAGTGATTCTTTGCCACTAGATATGTATTTTTCTACATGGTAAGATTAATTTGTCTATCCGTCCGATCATTGATGACCAATGCAGGACAAACAATTACCATAAATGTAAAGTACAGTTTAATCCCGACCTACCAAAAAAGACAGCTTGATTATTTAATTACTAAAATCAAAATGTATTGTTCTTTTTGTTTTTGTTTTTTTTAAGTTTAATGAAGGACATAACATTTCTAGTTTTCGTCTAATTATTTTGCGTTCCGATTTTGTCGCAATAGGACAAAAGTCGGTGGCCCCCAACTCAAGGCATCTTAATCCGGCCCCTCCGTGTCGGCTTCGCAACGACTCGGCCCGTCGCGGCAAAAGGCTGCCGACCCCTGCAATGCGGAGAGCAAGTTTGCCTGCTTACCGCGCAGGGTTACGGTGACGTCAGAACGACGCCGAGCTCTGATTGGCTTTGATTGAAAGATAGTGGGTAGACCTCGATGCTAGACGCCTCGAGGTCTACCCACTATTTTTTTCTTAATCAGCCAATAAGAGCTCAGCGTCGTTCTGACGTCACCGTGACCCCTGCGGAAGTAGCAGGCAAACTTGCGCTTCCCATAGGACGTTACGTAGCTGACGCTCTGATTCGCTCAGAAGAGCAATTCTTTTTGCTCAGGTTCAACCTTGTAGAAATCTTTCTTGCTTTATGCTGTTGTTGTTCTTATTTTTTTATTTAATTACAAAACAAATGCACATAAAAAACATCAAATGATAGACAGAGGTTAATAAAAAAATAGATATATTTTCGGGGATATTTTTTGCGGGAAAGGTTTAATTTAAATCATCATGGTGAAACTGCTCTAATATAAATCACGATTTAAATCATGTTGGTTTTTATCCTCCCCTTTGCTAGACGGTCATTGTCCCACGCAAGAGAAGAATAGAACGTGATCATTCGAGAGCCTACATTTAAGAGGGGGAGCACTTTAAGCTTGGAGAGAGTTTAATGGCGGACAGCTGCGCAGCTTGGCTGCTCGTGCGCATGGCCAGGCATGGCGCATGCGCGTTTCCGGGTTGCGAGGAGGGTATCGGCCGGAAAGGCTGGATGGATGGATGCCAACGATCGGTGGTAGCTTGCGCCACCTAGCCTAGAAAACTAAAAACCAAAAGTATGACTCCTCCCTGGGCCCTTCTAAGCCAATTTGCTTCCCCTCTGCAATTTTGTAACTATCACCAGGAGGCGTAAGATATCACCAGGATGGCCATTACAGGCTGAGCAAAGCCTGGAAACGTTCTGCAGACGATTGACGCTTTCACCTCATTCCTTCTCGAACCAGTGGCTGAACCAGGGGAAAGAGGGGGCTTAAACCCCCCCCCCTCCCCTCGAAATCCAGCCGATCCTTAATAATAATAATAAGTTTATTTCCATGTTTAATGGTGGAGCAAAGGGTAAAAGCCTCAATAGAGGCCTGACTGGCCCTTAACACCATGCATTAGCTTAGCAGCAAAAAAAAAAAATTGTTTTGCATATATTACATGTGTGTATTGTTATTTCAAATAAAAAATGCAGAAAAATACGGGAAGAATAAACATTATCAAACGGACAGCACCAGCATACACAAAGCATACGCAAAAAGTTGAAATGAGTTGCCGAAGTCGCTTGTACAGAAAAAAAAAAAAAAGAGAACAGGGTTTTTTCGGAGATAGGATCTAAGCAAAATTGTTTTTCTATAAGAAAGTTTAACAGTTAATTTTAGGTATAGTATATTGTAGCGTTTGAGTACCATACTCAGTACGACACAATATGAGCCTCCAATATTCCGTGTGTCTAGTAAAGTAGACGGGTGATTTGGTATCAATACCTCAAGGTTTGAGAGTGACTTTATATTGTTTTCTTATTTCTAGTTTTAAACTCAGGAATAATCTGTATTCGTAGAGGTTATGTATTTTTAGCACTTTAAATTTCTCCGACCGTCCGTATGAAAATTAGATGGCACATCAGACATACACATGCATTTTCAAATCATAAGGCACATAATATACACATGCATTTCCCCCCCCCCCCCCCTCATCCTTTCGCACCCGAAGCCATGACCATCTCAGCCACAGTGTGATCTCAGTTCAAATAATTGAACGGCCTGGGCCGTTCAATTATTTTCAATATTAAAAATTAAAAACATGAATTATGGTTCAAAACTTCTACATTTTTGTGATATGTTGCAATATGGCCCAGGTTTATCACACCTTGGCGCGAGTCCATATCACATGAACGAATGATGTTTTAGCGAACAGTGCCATTTGAGCGAACCGACGTTTTAGCAAATAACTAAAGCGCGTGTCAACCCCCCCCCCCCCCGCCCCCTTCCCGCGGCGGCTCAGTACAAAAATGTTAACCCACTTGGCCCTCCTATAAACGCCGCTTCGCGGCGGTCGACCATTTGCTGAAGTGTCATTCGATGAAAAGTCGGCGTTCGCTAAAACGTCTTTCGACCAATTGCGTGCCACTCCCTTGGCGCAGGGGTGGCGCAGCGAATTGCATTGAGCAAATTAACATCGAATGTTTAGACAGCGCGAGAGGTCGGCTTTCCTTCGAGGTATGGCGATAATGTACCTCGTGCAATGCGACTGTTTTACCTTATCAACTTTGCTGAAATCAGAGGCGAGCAATCTGAAGGGGAAAAAAATTCCAAAAGGTAACTGGGTGGAATTTATCGCATTCTCAATTAGTAGCTTTCTCAGGTTGGACCATCCTTGCAAATAACCAACGCTGCAAATAACTGACCATCCAAAGAGTTGATAATTTTCTGGGCTAAAGGGAAGTTTCGATTTAGACTAAAAAGCTTTTGCACGAAAGTTAAAAATCAAAATATTCAAACCATTTTTCTAAACAAATAAATTTTTCTTTAGAGAGAGAGACAAGGCTTGCGAAAGTGGAAATACTAAGGTGAATGTCATAGCCAGAGGCCAGAGGGTGATCATTAGTTGGGGGAGGGAGGAGGGGATAACAGCTGACGCTTTGATTCGCTCAAAAGAGCAATTCTTTTTGCTCATGTTCAGCCATGCACAAATCTTTCTTGCTTTATGTTGTTGTTTTTTTTTTAATACAAAACAAGTGCACATAAAAAACATCAAATGATAGACAAACGGTTAAGGAAAGAAATATTTTCGGGGATATTTTTTTGCGGGAATGGTTTGCTTTAAATTATCACGGTGCAACTGGTCTGATTTAAATCACGATTTAAATCATATTGGTTTTTATTTTCGCCCTGCTAAACGGTCATTGTCCCATACAAATTATCAAACAAGCAAAAATTGCTCTTCACAGCTATGTTTGTTTTGTTTGATGTTTTTGTTTTACTGGTTTTCCATATAGTCTAGAACAGAGCGTCGAACCGGAACAGAACCGTTATTTTTAGCCGAACCGGAACCGAAATCTTCGCCGCCATCTTGGAACTGAACCGGAACTGAACCGGAAAAAATATAACGGTAATCGGATCAAAACGGTTCGCGGTAATTTTTAATTTTTTTTTTTTTTGTTAGTATCACAAAAGGAATGTTTGAGAATAAAACTTCTGAGCTGTATTTCTACGTATTCATCAAATCGTCATATACGGAATAGCATGTGTATGATAAATTATTGGTTTTCGTGGCGCTTTTGTATTGACACTATGATCAATCCTGTGTCACGTGGTCACGTGATGTAATGGTGTCAAGACATGCCGTCAAGTAATGTCACGTCACGTGACTCACTGCGTTAAGTAGACTAATTTGAGAACGTCAGTAGATGTATTAGCATTGTTGACACCGTGACGTCACATGACATCACGACTTCGCACCGCGAGTCACGTAAAACCGTGATGTTTTCGATTGTCATGCGCCCGAGTCGATTTTCCGGATTCGTGACAATCGGCATCGTTAAATATTCGGGCAATAACTCGTGTTAAATAAAAGATACAATAGCCGAACTCTAACGATGTCGAAGCTTAGCCCATGCTCTAATATTTGCCAACCATAGCGCATGATGGTGAACACTGACGGAATATAATTAGCGTCAGATCACTTGACCGCGTGTGCTAAGTGCAAATGGAAGAGGGGAAAGCTGCTTTTTTTTCCTTATTTTTTTCTGTGCCTGCCATTCCGCAAAAAGAAAAAAAAACTAATGGTTGTTTTTCCAAGTTATTAACGTCAGGTATTAGTTCTTAGCGGTATTTACTGAACGTACAAAAATTATTGCACGACTCATTTTTACATGTACACATTACTGAGGCACCCAAACATGTTTTCGTTTTTGCTGAACTGTATCAGAACGGTGTCCCCGAGAATAGAAGCATTGAAAGACAAAATGTGATTACAAGTGTGTACGGGAGGGATACCTGAAAAGAAAGATCCCTTCACAGGGACTGCCGAAAGTTGGCAGCTCGCAGTAGTGTCGTACTCAAGTACTCCCCTAGCTTCGACCAACTCCGTATTTTGTTTAAACTTCGCGGTGTTAGGGCGCAAAATAAAAGCAAAGGAGGATAACTGTTAACAAGTGGCACAAATATAATCGTCGAATTAACACCCCCAAAGTGTCGTCTGCTCCGCACTCTTCACCACGTTTCAGTATGGTGCCTGGAACGCGTCTCCGACTGGTGTGTTTACCGCCGCCAAAAAAGTGGTACCTCGATTTCTGCCTGGTGACGTCATAGAAGTGTCATGTTGTCGCCGGTCGCGATCCTGGTGGCATCCCAATAGCTGTGGTATTAATGGCAGACGCCTGTCCTGCTGCGGGTCGCTTTCCACTGTAACAGTCCACAGAAGCTAGCAGCAGCCGAAAGTTGGGACGCCTGGGACGCCGTGACGACAGCGACACTCGCGTTCGCTCGCGCTTTTCGCCAGCATTTCTATGGCCAACCGCCAGGATCGCGACAGTCAACAGAATGACACTCCGGCGTCTGTGACGTCATTTGTTGCCACTTGGGGACCACTTTTGATGTATGGGGCGGCCAGTCGGAGACGCGTTCCAGGCACCATAGTATCAGTGCCCACGACATCCGACGATGTCTGCACAACTGCGGCATAAGTCTGCGCACGTAGTGCCCGTCACAGGCATTTTAGGTTACCTACCTCACTTAGTGACAACCTTTCGATTCAGGTGACAATATATGTGACACGTAAACAAATGGACATTGAGTCGTATAAACACAATGTTTTGTATGCTAATGTAGTCTTTTTTTCTTTTTTTACTGTTGCATTGAAATTAATAACGCAATGTCTTCTTTTTGGTATCTGAAAATAAAAATTGATTGTATGAACGATAAAAAACTATAGAGTTCCTCGTTTCACGGCGGAAATAGTGCCTATTGCTCAAAACAATGCAGAAAATATATTATCCATTTACTGGTTCAAACCGGTTTGAACCGCTATTTTCGCTTTCCGAACTGAACCGAAAGCCGTGAACCCGAACCGAACCGATAAAAATTTCGGTTCGACACTGGTCTAGAATATCTTAATACAAATATTCGTTAAACTTGTCTTGCAATCTGTCCTGGATCTAGACTGCTGGCTTCACCATAAAGTCACCAGTGGGCTCAGCAATAGGTTGGCAGGAAACTACTTTACCGTACACTGTCCTCTGGTACATCCTTCCAAACACATGGCCCAAGGAGTCACCAAGCACTTTCTGTGACACAAGCTTAAAATGGCTATCACGTGTTTCTAGCATTCCAGCTAGTTGGCACTCTTGATAATTACATCAACAAGCACATACTCTCTTTTTATGACAATAGAGTCCTTTCGATTTGTCTTTCAGCACAATTTTCCAGTCTTGCAGATCGATTGGCCAGTGCTACTCTATCCAACCTGCAGTAAATTAAACCAGTCTACTTACTGCAAACTTTCGAAAATTTGGTCACCAAACTTGAATCAGCAATTGCACATAATTATTGTATGAATGCAGTTCTCCACTAGAGCCAATGACAATGGATGAACCTTCAAAAAGTACTCCATAAAATTTTGCTCAATAAGTCCAGTGGATAGTCTGCTTACAACATTCTTTATTTTTGCCTCAAAATTATTTTTAAAAAAGCTGCAACTATGAAGCCCGACCAAGCTCCAACGAGCAACAAACAAAATGTTGCAGAAATATAGTATATCTTGCAATCAGGAAACAATATGTATATAGACCCATATCACATGTTTTGGCTTGAACTTTTTACACTAACAATATAACGCTAAAGACCATTATCTAGTAATATGAACTTCATACATTTGGTAACTAATGTCTAAACCACTACCTGACACAAAACACCTTATAGAAATAGAAAAGACCACACAAGAACACTTGGCAACAAACTCGTAAATGAATGCGAGGAATGGCAAATTGATATATACTAGTTCCATAGATTGATCAATATCTTAGCATGTAGACTAGACTTCCCATTAAGAGTGAAGACCCCAAGAAGTTTATCTTGGGCACACCACGAAGTCAGATATCATTAGTCTCTGGTATGTATGTTACGTCTAGGCCACCAATCACTTCACGAAGCTCTTAATGAACCCGGACACCACCTCTGGGAACTTTGGATCCTTGTAGATCCGACGGTGTCCAGGGCCCACGCTGCTGTCAACATCATAGAAAACGGCAGCTGGAAGATGGGAAGGGCGGTCCCGCTGCAACCTTTCGTACAACTTCCTCCCAAGGTCGTAGGGCACCAGAGGATCATCCTTGGAATGCAGGACCAGTACTGGAGCAGTCAGTGTTCCGGCCTTCTGCTCCGACTCAAAGTTGGTGTCCTCTTCTAGCAGAGGCTCCAGGATCTTCCGTGTGCCGGGTATGTAGCGGAACGGGATGCCCAGCGGCCACCGCAGTGCAGCTTCCACCAGGCTGTTGAACGGCGCTTCGAGGACAATGGCCGCCGGGTTGTCTCCAGTCCTCGCAAAGATCTCACCAAGCTGGATGGCGACCCCGGTCCCGAGGGAATGTCCCCAGACGACGATCCTCGAGTTCGGAACCTTACGCTTGACCCACTCGTAGACGGCCAATGAGTCTTGGATAACGCCATGCCGCGAAGGCATCACGTTCGTGGAGTCGCCAAAGCCACGGTAGTCGAAGGCGATGACATGGGCATCAACAACGCTCTGCGAAAGCCGCCTGTACAGCTGAACCCGGTAGTCTGTCGCACGAGTCTCGGCGTGTCCGTGGTAATAGATGATGACCGGTCTGCTGTCCTGGAACTCGGCATCAGGATGCACCCCGTTTGCGCAACGATGCCACTCGCTCTTTGGCATGACGTGCCAGGTGCCCAGGGCAATGTTGTCGGCCGACTTGATGAAGAAGGAGCGGGTGTAGGGGAGTTCGTAAGCGTCCGTGTCGTTGAAGTTGATGAGTGGCGGCCAGTTAATGTAGTGACCAAAGATGAGGAACCTTCTGAACCAGCCGGAGAAGTAGAATGCGGCCGGGAAAGCACCGTAGACCAGGAAGAGGATTCCGCCCAACAACTGAATCCAGCGTTTGCTTCCTCTGAACAAGCGGAAGTATGCAGTTCGTGGCGTCGTTCGTGAAACTCGGTCGGTGCTCCTTAGAGCTTCGCTGGCTTGCTGCAGGATGCGTTTTCTCAGCATGCTTCTAGTCTGGTCTTTGTGGGGCGTGATGCCTGAAATGATAAAAGCGAAGGTTATGAATGTATGTCGGAGGCTAAGAACATCAAAGTGCAAACAACAAGAACTTCACGAGATCATTTTTTTAAGAAATATACTTCCCTCGATTCGACATTAAAAAAGTACTGGCCATCAAGTGCTATCGGACAGTACCAAGCAGTGGTGAAAGAGCGAAGCAAGAAAAATAAAGTGACATACAGAAGCTGATCTAATGGTGTATTCGCATCGGAGATGCTTCTCCCCAAGGAAAACCGGTTTTCGTTTGAGTACGTCAGACTCATGCAAGGAGGAAAGTCACGAGGGAGAGCATGACATGGGAAGATATCCGCGCAAGTTCCGGGAGTGGTCGGAAAATTTGTAGCACGACGACAGTTTTTTGCGTGCTCTCTGCAAAGGGTGAGGGATAAGCAGACATCTGTGACGTGGCGAACGTGACTTTAAAACGTGATGACGTTCACTCCTCTCTGTGGAGAAACATCTCCAGTACGAATACACCATAAACATACCTTAATGATGGGCAACTTTCCATATGCTATTAGTTCAAGACATGTAAAGACAAACACAATGTTGACATCATATTTTGGATACAAGCTATTTTTGCATATCGCTGGTCTTTAAACCTTTGAGCGCCGGGTTATTGCTTCCGGCATGCTGAAAGCAAATTTTGGTCTTAGTAACACTGTAGCATGCTCTATGAAGAATATTTAGTTAAAAAAGACAGACTATTTTATGGGCAAAATGTTCTTCAACCTATGACATATTTTTCGTATTGCAGTTTTGAAGACACAGTTTTACGCCATGGCACCTCGATCTCGCACCCTCAGGCAACTTTCTGAGCGGCCTTACTCAGTCTTCGTTTATTCGGAACTGTAACTTCCTTGTTATCACAGTTATCAAATACCGAGCTCATTATTAATTTCTACATCTCAGTGCTCGCCACTGAAGCGCTAGGTTCAACTACATAGATAACAACGTACTGAAACAAAAGTTGCCTTAACCAAAAAGCTAATGTCATCAAAGTGTGACACCACAAGGTAAAACATTGTTTTCATCGCTAGCTTATAGATGCCGCTACATTAAAAAAGAATGAAAGCCCCGTTGGGAGGGGCAGAGAGCAAACGAAAACTGAAACCCCGCATATTGAAACCACCATATAAAAAAAACGCTGCTGTGCTCAAATGTGCACGGACTGTAAAACCACCAAAACTCTTTTTGTTTGTCTGCCTCATTTTTAGGATGGTAGCAGCTAAACAGCCAACACTGTTCCTTCCTCTATGAATGGAATGCAACATTAATATGGAAGCCTCATCCCTGTTGTTATCTAGTAGGAATTTTCTGTCTCGGGGTTTACAACTACCGTATGCTGTTTCGCAACCACCACACATACCAAACAAAACGGCTAGTTTGGCTAGTTGGTTCGTGTTCATGCAGATGAAAGCGCCTCAGAAAAACGGGGACGAGGAAGACAAGACAGCACAGCACTCCATGCGGTCTTGTCTTCCATGTCCCTGTTTTTCCGAGACTCTTTCATCTGAGTGTACCTCATATATGTACTTGCTTTTCTTGAAATATGCAGTTGTGAAAGCCACATCTCTTTGCGGCAGCTAGAGATATAAACATTAACCAGGGGAGAAGGCAGATCCTATATCCCAATGAACTCTCATCGCAAGAGCCCATATTGTAGGATCTAGAGCATGGCATTGCTAGCTAGCTGGCGAGTTTGCATCTACACAGTATGCAGCGCCGATGTTACCATCCCCATTAAAACAATGAACAACCATGATGCTTATCCCTTTGTGAACAACAGAACCGACTACAGCGTCTAAGGAGAGGCAGTGACAAGCACCACCAGAAAGCATTTTCGAAAGAAAAACGAGCTTCCGAACCTCAGACAAAAGTAATTGTAGTTAAGAGACGGCAACCAACACTATAGTATTGCAACGAAAGTGGGAAGTGCAAATGAGGCAGGCAAATACCACTTTCGATTCCTTCCAATCAATCAAAGATGCCTGGAAGGCGTCTTCGACAGGTGTGTTATCATTCCCATACTGCCCACGCATCAAAAGTGGTCCCAAGGTGGTAACAAACTGCATCGCAGGAGTCGGCGCGTCATGCTGCCAGGTGTCGCAATCCCGGTGGTTGGTCGTAAAATGTTGGCAAAAAGACAAGCAAACGCGAGGACGCTGTCGTCGCAGAGTCCAAACTCGTATCTCCTTCGGCTCCCATCGACAGTATGGGTGCAGAGCGACCTACAGCAGAACGGATGTCTGCCGCATTCACCTCTGCAGTTGTGCCACTGCCAGCCGAGAGCACAACACTTTTACGGCGTCGCGAGGCAGAAATCGAGAACCCGCATTTGAGGACACAGTAGTTGAGGAAGCGCTCCAGGCACCATAGACATGGGCAGTGATGTGATTGGCCTAAGCCATTTTGGCGCAAGTTTCGGAGCAACAAAAACAGTGTTTTGGAGCAGCAAATGTGGCCTTTGGAGCAACCAAAACAGTGTTTTGGAGCAGCAAAGCGGCTTTTGGAGCAGCCAAGACAGTGTTTCGGAGCAGCAAAAGGGGATTTTGGAGCAGATATTCTTAGGAAAATAAAAATATTTGTTTTAGGTGCTGTACAAACGAAGGGCACTTTGTGTTGTGATGTGTTCTGATGTGACGTGTTGTGACGGAACTCGCTGCTTCTGTTTTTACTGCTCAGACATCCCACAAGTGTACAGTGCTGTAGGCATTGCCAAGCAATTTCGAAAAACTGCCTGCCACTGTTTTACTGGTTCCCGACGTGCCAGATTTTCGTCAAAAGTAAGCAAACGTAAAACAATGAATTGCAAGCGTCCCGGCTGGTGCCTCAGTCACGCAATCATGTTCGCATGCAGGTGAGGCCAACTTCGGCAGGCTTGCTGTTGGGCATGCTTCGTCGCGCGAGCGCAGACAACGGCTGTCCGATCGAAACCGAAACCATGCCCCTGAGCTCCGTCGCTAACTTATGCCCAAAATTGTACACAAAATGTAACTTTCGAGCATGCGACAAAAACAGTCCAGTGGCGCGTGCTTGCCAGGCCGGCAAACAAGGTACAAGCTAAACACACAAAAAATAAGGAACCTGAGTGCATCGATGCAAGACATTGCGAGCCAGCCTCAAAACGTTCTTGGAGCGCTTTGTTCAACAACTGAACTCGAGACAAACAAGCACGCTGTGCGGGTTCAGCGTGCAGACATTGCCTTCTTTGCTTTAGCTCACTTCTCTTCACCAACTTTCTATCACGGCAGATTTTTCACGTACCGAGGTCTCTCTCGAAAGAAGGCCCACCGAGAGGAATCTAGATAATCAATACTTTGACAGAGCAGTCTTTCAATTAAAGATTTATGTTTGTAGTAACGTATGATTTAAACAAGAACAGGAATGTTGATGAACATGCGGCGGTACTTAGTTTCATTTTAGAAAGTACCATATCTGCAGTGATGAGGGACGGCAACTATTGACGTCGCGCGACCACGGTGACTGAAAGGCAGTGACCAAATATAGTTTTCGCGCGGCCGTTGATTCAGCTCACAAAGTAACTCCTGCCGCGCAAAAACGTGGTTTCGTTTCACAGCATGACGGCATGGCTGGTACCCGGCACGCTAGCGTCGGAGCGTCTGCACACATCCGCATCTATTGCTGAAAATATTTAAAAAAAAGAGATGAGAGACGAGACCCACAAGACGAGAGCGCGAAACGCGAGACGCCGGGAAAACCATGCAAGACCGGGTGGACAATTGATGCACGGTACTTTGTGTCAGGCGGCCGCTTGCGCCACATAACACACGACTGCTCAATTACAGTACTCAGTTTAGTTTCGCTTTTGAAAGGCGACCTAAATTGGTCCTTTGGCGCAGGCTTGGCGCAGATTACCTATATTTTGGCGAAATGTAGCAGGATGTAGCAGGGTTAGCCCCTTGGCGCAGTTTGGCGCAATTGGCGCAGCAATCACATCACTGCATGGGTTAGCAAATCTTGACCCTTCGGTTACTATTCACGAGTGACACTCGTACCCTCCATTATGAGACAGAGAGCCCGACCATGATGTATTACTCGTGTTCTGGTTTCGGAGCTCGCCCAGAAAACATGGCATGTTGATATTTTAGACCCAAGTAGTTGTAAAAAAAATATCTCCAAACTCGGTCTGAAAACATGCATTTCGTGTCAGGCTTGTCGAATCATGAGGCGCTGGAGAAAGCCAGCCCTTCTGTGTTAAGTCCTATATTTCTAATTCTTTTGTTCTGCATTCCGCCCATCGAAAGCATGCAAGAAGGGCCTCAGCACGCATTTCTGGATCGTTACACCGCAGTGTTCTTCCGCAGCATAAAGGCCGTCTGCTTTCATTGTCGTGACCATGGCAACGAACGCCACTCTTCCATACGCCGTCTGCTAGCCAAAGTTTAATGGTTTCGTAATGAGCAGCCGCAGACTGTCGCGGCGAAGTGGTGTGAATGCAAGCGAGGAAGGGGGGTGGGTCAACGCGCTCCCCAGTAATACACACGCCGTCCGCAAAGGTCATTCGGTGCTCGTTGGCATGGTTACAGAGATGAAAGCAGTTCGACTTTTTTCTTTTCAAAATTATTATAAAATACTAGCTTTTTAAATTTATTCTAATGCCAGATTCTTTGCTGAGTCAAATCCCATAAGCCCTGTTCTGTCACCTGACTCGATGATCAACTTCGAAATCGGTGCCTTTCTGAAAAATTATTTTATCCTATTATAATTATTATTATTCTTATTAAGCGTCATAAAATCTGTTTTGAAAGTGACAGAAGGATTCTTGTGCAGCAGTGCGGGAAATTAATGCACATCGAGTGGTGAAACATGCGATCTCCGACAGGTGGAAGGAGCATCAGTTTTCGCTTTGGCCGCTTCAATAAACAATAACTTTAAGGGATGCTTCAACGAAATTTGAAATATTCCCGTCGTGTTCAAAAATAGGTTGAATATGATCTACAATATCCGTAAATGACAATCGCACGTTTGTATTTTGATCCTGGTGGCTGTATTTTTCGTTATAAACGGTCCACTCTGGCAAGCGCTCGGAGAAGGCCCAGCTTAGAGCACGTGACATCCAACGCAATCGTGACGTAGGTCGTCTCAAGACGAGCAAAGCTACGGCGAGGCTGACGTCGAGAGGATGGCTCTAGTCGTTCCAGCCACCGAAGCGGCTGCTTTTGTACGATACTTGAGTGACGGGTTAATCTTCTATAATCTTGTAGGGGACAATAGCGACTTCTGGGTCACACAAAGGGATTCTCGGGAAGAGCGGGAGTTCCTCCTTCTCCCCTTCTTTCGTCGTGGCCGGAGGCGAGACGACCTCCGTCACTAGCTGTCAAGGTTCCTAGACGGGCATTACAAACGAGAGCGTAAGCGACATCCACCAGGTGCTCTTTGCTAACCATTTAATTCGTTTTAAAATTTTTTTCCGAGACTTTTTTTAACAAGATATTGGTATGTTCCATGGGATACTGCTCTTTTGAACACATAGAGACCAAAAAATGAGCGCGAAATTTCGTTGTAGTATCC
>JAZHYW010026689.1:0-17969 GCA_037355805.1 Ixodes ricinus
AAAAATCGGTGGCCGAGTGGGCTAAAGCGCACACCCAGCTCGACGCGCGTGGAGCGAAAGCTCGCGCTGCAGAACCCAGGCATCCTGGGTTCGAGCCACACCCCTGCCCGCTTCGATCTGGATGAGCATCGTACCGGCGTGCGGTCGTGTATCACTACTGCGTGGTGCACGTTAAAGAACCCAGGCTAGCGGTTGTACCGCACTGGCTAAATTGCTCATCTACAGCGAGTGACTCGTCGCAACTTTAAATGGCTGACCAACTACCAATTTTTTTTTGTAAAATAGCAAAACATCAAGATAAAAGGTATGCGCGTCAAAGGAGGAGGGGAGAAGATGTCGCTACCTTTTTTATTTAGGGGCATTAGCCATCACGACTTTTCACCACACGTCATGTGACACCGTGACGTACTGGGCTGTCATGAGCCTGAGCTGAGTGCTTGGATTCGTGACAATCAGCATCGTCAAACATTCGTGTTGGCTTGTGTTTGATCAAAGATGAGAAGAGCCGAACTCTTATAAAGCCTAAACCTAGACCCATGCTCTATTCTTTGCCAACCCCAGCGCATGGCTATGAGGAACACTGGCGGGATACAATTAGCATCAGATCAAATTGCCGCCTGTTCTAATAGCGATTTGAGGAGGAAAGCTGTTTCTTTCATTTATTTTTTCTGCGTCTGCCATTGAGCAGAGAGGAAAACTAACGGGTGTTTTGCAAGCTATCAACGTCAGGGATTACCTCTTAGCGGTATTTACTGAAAGTGCAAAAATTGTTGCACGAGCTATTTTACATGTGCCATATGCATGTGCACATTATTGAGGCACTCAAACATGTTTTCGTTGTTGCTGAACTGTCTGAGAAAGTTGTCCACGAGTATAGAAGCATTGAAAAGACTATAAATACGGCTTATTCATCTGACGATAAATATAACTACAAGTGTGTACGGCAGGGATACCTGAAGAGAAAGATTCTAGTGGCCTTTGACGGACAGCCGAAAGTCGGCAGCCACTAAAATTCTCCCAGTTTTGTTTAAACTTCACAGTTTTTGGATGCAAAATAAAAGAAATGGAGAATTACTGCTTACAAATGACAGAAATATAATTGTCGAATTGGCGACCCCAAATAAAGGAGGGAGTCCCTCAGAAATAAAAAGTATTCTCTGAAGGAACATCGTCAAATGAAAAAGAAGAGGGGGGGGGGGGTTTAAAACCTACTGTGTTGTAAAGGTTCCCCTGCTCCGTATCTTCGGCACAGAGCAGACAGCGTGATCCTGCAAAACTATTTCGTTTGCGGAAATCACTCCTGCCAGAAAGCGCGTTTTCGGGGTGCCAGACGCTCGCACCGTTCCTCACGACGCTGCACCAAGCAAGAATAATTTTTGTTTCTGAATACATGGGTTGCACTGAGCGCGAACCTTCTCCAGTGTGCATCTTTCACCTCGGGATTTCATTTTCCCAGCAAAAAGAAATCTCTGACCACTCGCGTTTAGTGCGATGATGTCACGTGCAAACCATGTTCAACAGTTCAGTTTTTTGTTGAACTGTAATGTTCTCAACACAATACTCCATTTCACTTTAAGTGTGAGCGTATCAGAAACTAAAAAAGCGAGCTCCGGGCTTTCAGCGTCCAAGCACGCGCGCTCCTGCAGTGCAAGTGGTCGGGACCAAAGGCTCGTGCTTGTAGCAAAGTAAAGTGGAGATTTGGGCAGCAGACGAAGGGAAACAGGACAAGCCGCACTCTCAACTGCACTTTATTGAAACTTCCACGTTATATAGCCACAAAAACCCTGTTTACCCTATCCGCTCAGCCCGCGCTTTAAAAATTCAAACTCATTTGTAGATAAAGATAGGGACGTGTCACTTATATATTTCTTCTCCCTGGTCCTAATTTCATATGCCTCGTGTAATTCTCGCGACAATTTATCTTTGTACCTAACTAAAATCTTAGTGTTTGTTTGTAGCATAGGCTGCACCTGGACTTGAAGGGGCCATGCAAAACGTTTCTGGAATTTTTTTTTAAATTTGCATTGTTTTCGCTCTAACTAGTGGCTGGGTCTCTAGCAACACATTAAACATAAGATAAACAAGAAATCTGGCGTATTTTGAACATAATAGCTGAAAGAGGTTCAGAATTTTGAGCGCATTTTCTTTTGTTGATGACGTTATTGGTCTGAACCAATAGAGAACCTAAACGACAAGAGCGTGAAACAACCATGCGCGATCTTCCTAAGTGTTGGAAATTAACATCCAGTTATGACGATGTGAGTGCCCCACCAATTTAGGGTGTTCCAAGCTAATATATGGGTGAGAGTCACGTGCTTGAAAGAATCAGAAGCGGTACTTTGCGCCTATTTAGCCAGTTCTACCTCTAGAATTCTATGTCATCATTATCCGACGTTCTAGACCAATGTCGTTACTGAACGCTCATGTTTGACACTGATAGGCACGCCGTTCGAAGCAGAATTTGGTTTTCTTCGTCCCTTTGCAATGCCCCTTTAAGCTGAAACAAAGTATAGCAAAAGGGGAGGTACAAATTGTAAAGTTGTGCAGTATATATAGAAGTCTCGTGATGATATGCTGCAGCCTCATAAAATGTTAGAGCACGCATGACTGATGAAGCACGGAGTTGTAAAATCAGGCCACAAAACAAGTGCCTGTAAAACCAAATATCACTTTAGCTTCCCGAGACAGTATTCTGCGAAGTTTCGAGCTCGTGCAATCCGATGTCCTAATGTGATTTAAATTAGAAATATGTGGTCTGTTCTTTGCGATATTTATGTGTAATGGACCTTTTTCGAGTAACGAGCGCCGCCTGGGGAGTTGTCTGCGAACTACAAATGAAGGGCAGCCCAACATGCTTCCGCCCGTCAAAACACATCGGCATCGTGCCGTTGTATCGGTTTTCAGTGCTTTTTATACCCCAAACTACCGATACTAAAAAACGAAGCGTCAAAATAGACTGAATAGGCGCGAAGATAGAATGTTGCTTTCGCCATTTTCGCAGGGCACTGTCCCGGTGCCCTCCGAAAATGGCGACAGCGGGAGTGTACGCATGCGCAGAAGCTTACTGGAAAAAGGTCCATTAGGAACATCATTATACGCATCTCTACTATACTCTGTTTCACCTTATGATGTACCGCAGGAAGGGCTACAAGTGCGAGCTCCTTGCTCTAGGGCACATCGTGGCGGCACAAGCTCTCGTGCGTTAAGAGTAGCTCCCAACGCTATGAGCTCGCGCTTCTAGCCTTGTCTGCGGTACAATATAAGGTAAAACGGAGTATAGAGGAATGCGCACCATAACCAACCATGCGAGTCCTGAGCAGTAAGGAGTCCGACGTTTCAAAACCGATTTGTTTTTTCTTTGTTTTCTTGTTTTATTAAGGGCTATCATTTGCACGTGGACAGCAGCAGCTTCTTTTCTATCTACGGTGTGTCGTTTGCTTCAGTCACTTTTTCTTCTTCAAGTGCCGTAGTCCGTTGACACACGCCGACGGTTAAGTGGCTGTCGACCTATTGAGCCCGACTATTGAAACGTCGGGCCACTAAATATTTAGAACTTGATTTGTAAAGGTCTGTATTTCTCACCTTTTTGACCCAACCAGACGGAGTTTCGTCAAACGTGTTTACGTATAAAACATGCATCCCTATATAGTTTTCTTTTTTCTCAGCAAGGCGTCTTGTATGGCGTCATTTAGAGGAATATAATTTATTATCTCTCCTCTCTCTGCACATTTCGAGCATTTGCCTTCAGATCTATTCCGTGAGCACACAGTTCTTTTTGGAATACCCCGCGACTTGGTGTTTCACACTGGCAAACAACGAACAAATAAGCACGTTCCGCAGACTCAACAGATGGCGTATTTTTGAGTATCATCCTCCCGTCTCGGTCTGAAGCGGTTATGTGAACTTCATAGAGTCATATTTATTGATGACAATAACAAATATTTTCTTACTACCTGAAGTCTTGACAACATAAATAAAGGGCCTATCACCATAAACATATACATCACAAGTTAATGCACCTACAAATTATCTGAAATGTGCTCTGCAAATCTTTTCCGGCGTTTTTATCCTCGAGAGGCACGTGTATAAGTGATTTGGGAAAAACTTGTGCATTCTTTTTTTTATTTTGAAGCTGATTTAAATAACGTGTTCTTGACGCATATTCAAGTTCTCAAACATATAGAAGTCTGTTGGTTCTTTTATTTGATGAACAACAATTTTATGTGTCTGTGGGCTGGATGAAAACAAAGTACATATAGAGTGGCGCGTGGCAGAACTATGACGATTGCGCACGCAGACCGTCAGAAAGTGACCAATTAAGTAGCTAATCTCGAGTAGACTATGAAATACCACTTTTTGTATTTAACAACAAATCACCAATTAGCAAGGGTGATGCTTATTTACAAATTGAATTGACCGGCATCTTGTCAAGGACAAACACCAAACGCCAAGCTATGTCGAAAAGGTGCACTTCAATGCGCTCTATTTTAGGTCATATCCGAACTGAATACAAAGGTCCCTCTTTTCTGCATTATTATTCGCCTGCACCACGGCGGTGAGTGTAAATAATATTATTCAGGAAAGCAAGCGTTGTGCTTGCCGCTCAGAGTTTCTATAAAAGATAGTCTGAAAGGGTTTGTCCTAAAACTCTTCTGACATTTTGAAAGTATTATTGCTTTAAGCTCAGTTGCATCGTCATCATATATATTGTGAAACGTATTTTATAATCTAGATTTCAGAATATACAGGGTGTTATTTTTATTCGAAACAGATTTTTAAAAAAGGCGTCTTTACTGCTACGTGAATGCCGTCTTCACTATGTGTTTCTTAAGCTCGGCGGACATTCGAGAGTCGAACAACCGTCACAGTCTGGTGAGTCATTAACTAAAATCTGTTAATTGAGTTTTTAATTATTGGTTTTATGGACCATGTTGCAATTGTAATTTTGAAGCCAGCCGTCCTTGAAGGCTATACCAACTTACACATTAAAAAAAATGCAACTGGTTTGGAGATATCCGTCGACAATTTCTCCCCTTTCTATCATCCTATTCCGAAACTGAAAGTTCCAAGTGCGCCGGAAGCGCTGATCACGTGACGCTTGTAGAAGTGACGGTTTCGTGACGTACAAATCGTCATGATCTCATATCTGCACTGCGGCTGTCACGGTGCGGCTCGAGGTATGCAAACTCGCGGGGGCGGTCTTTAGCGCTCTCGCTTTTGATGCGTCATTGCCCTCGGAGCTTCATTCGCGATTGTTTGTCGGCGGGGGATTCGCTTCACCAGATAGCGTGGGCGCACGAATGCCGGTTCTGCCAGTTGTAGCGTTAAAATGGCTGCGCAAATTCAGTCGAGGTATTCAGTCGCCGAGAAGGTTCAAATGGTTATGGCGTATGCTAAAATGAATGGCAACGTTCGTCTTGCCACGAGGCTGCATGCCGCCCAACACCCTGGTCGCACTGTTCCTGCCCCATCCACCGTCTTCCAGGTTGCCAAGAAGTTTCTGTCCACTGGGTCTGTGCATCGTTAAAGAAGAAGGAAAGCAGCTGTCTTGGACGAAGATTTTGAAATCGCTGTGTTAGCCTACGTGCGAGCGTACCTCGAAATCAGCATCCGAAATGTCGTCGAAGATTCCGGAGGCAGCATCTTTTCGGTATGGAAAGTCCTGAGAAAGCACAAGCTCCATCCGTATCACATATCTTTGCATCAGGACCTCAGCGAGTGTGACTTTGAGAAGCGCTTGTAGTTTAGCAATTGGGCCCTTATTAAAACGGATGAAGACCCCGATTTTCTCACGAATGTACTCTGGACTGACGAAGCACAGTTTTGCCGAAATGGCAACGTGAACGTTCACAACGCGCACTACTGGTCTGATTCCAACCCTCACTGGCTCCGCCAGCATAACCATCAGGTTCGGTGGTCAGTGAATGTGTGGTGCGGCATGTTTCGTGACAGAATAGTGGGACCATTTTGTTTCGAAGGCACACTGACAGCTCAGTCATACACAGCCAACATACTTGATGGTGCTGTCAGTGACTTCATCTGCGATATCCCGTTAAGCGAGCTTAGGAGCACGTGGTTCCAGCATGACGGAGCGCCAGCTCACTTCTCGTCGCGTGCGCGGAGCTACCTCAACGCCTGTTTTTCCCAGCAGTGGATTGGGCGCGGTGGACCTATGTTCTGGCCGCCAAGATCGCCTGACCTGACCCCGCTAGACTTTTTCCTTTGGGGTCACATCAAAAACGAAGTCTATTCAACTGAGCCCCAAGATGTCAACGACCTGAAGAACCGAATTGTCTCAGCATGCGCCAACATTGAACCACACGTCCTGAAGCGGGTGGTTCAATCTATGAAGAAACGATTCATGGCATGCGTAGCAGTGGAGGGTCGCCATTTCGAACATTACTTGTATACTTCGTTTCACCTTCCGTCTAGACGCAGCGGATGCTACGAGAAAACGGGACCAATCAAGCAGCGTCAAAAGTGCAAGTCACTGTGCCTTCTTTGTTTATGATTGGTTCAGCGATGATAGAACACGGACAGAAATATCACGAGCACCATGATGGTGCCCTTTTGACGCTGTCTGATTCGTCATATAATCTCGTAGCATCGGCTGCGTCTGGACGGAAGGTGAAACGAAGTATAGTAAGACATTACCTTAGGGTCTAAGCACACCAGAAACTTAAATTATCAGCAATTCTGATCTCTGAAGTTATTTCGCTGAAGATAATAAATAGCAAAGACTTCTTTCTTGTAGCGTTTCATTTTCTTTCGTTAAGTCGACTGGCAGAGTCAGCGTTCGTGCGCCCACGCTATCTGGCGAAGCGAATCCCCCGCCGACAAACAATCGCGAATGAAGCTCCGAGGGCAATGACGCATTAAAAGCGAGAGCGCTAAAGACCGCCCCCGCGAGTTTGCATACCTCGAGCCGCACCGTGACAGCCGCAGTGCAGATATGAGATCATGACGATTTGTACGTCACAAAACCGTCACTTCTACAAGCGTCACGTGATCAGCGCTTCCGGCGCACTTGGAACTTTCAGTTTCGGAATAGGATGATAGAAAGGGGAGAAATTGTCGACGGATATCTCCAAACCAGTTGCATTTTTTTTAAATGTGTAAGTTGGTATAGCCTTCCAGGACGGCTGGCTTCAAAATTACAATTGCAACATGGTCCATAAAACCAATAATTAAAAAGTTAATTAACAGATTTTAGTTAATGACTCACCAGACTGTGACGGTTGTTCGCCTTTCGAATGTCCGCCGAGCTCAAGAAACACATAGTGAAGACGGTATTCACGTAGCAGTAAAGACGCCTTTTTTAAAAATCTGTTTCGAATAAAAAATAACACCATGTATATAGCGAGAGCGTGCCCATTTCATGACGGTATGCACTAATTAATTTCTAAGTACAGGAGCACAGTAGGACTCGACTTTCAATATTGCGACGCAAAGGTTTACTAATCACGCGCATTTTAGACGACCCACCAGACTGATAACCTTTAGATTCAGTCATATATGTTAATCTAGCTCTTCATTTAGTGTTTCATCGAAATTAAACTAAGCAATTTATTTTTGGTACCTGAAAAAAAGTGGATTCAACAAATGATTAAAAGCTATATAGTTACTCGTTTCACTCTTGAAAAAGTGCCTATTGCCAAACGAACGCGGAAAATATATTCTTTGTTTAGCGGTTCAAACCGGTTCGAACCGGATCAAACTGGTTCGAACCGTTATTTTTCGCTCCCCGGAACTGAACCGGAGCTGAACCGAAATTCGTGAACCCGAACCGGAACCGAACCGATAAAAATTTCGGTTCGATACTCTGCCTGTAGCACGTCATCCTCGACGTCGTCCTTGAGGTCATCCTAGAGGTCGTCCTTATACCGCTTTAAAGGTCGTTCTAGATGTCGTTTTCGACGTCGTCCTAGATGCGGTCCTTGAGGTCGTCCTAATGGTCATCCTTGAGATCGCCCAACTGGTCGTCCTAGACGTCTTTGATGTTGTCCTCTATGACGTCGTCCTCGACGTCGTTTTAGATGTCCTCCTTGAGGTTATCGTAACGAATGCTATCGCAATTCATAGACAACACACAATAGTGGTTTCTGCAGCAATTTCTAATATGCTGGTATGTTTGTTTGCTCGCTTCAACGCGACGGGCTCCTGTCTCATTGAAACGGCGATAGACGCCGCTCCGGCAGCCGTGATTCGACAATCTTCGCTCATCGCTCTGGACAGCGGCCGAGCGGCCGAGCTCGCGTCCCCCGCGGCACAGGCAGTTCATGTGACACTCCAGCGCGACTCGACAAAGCGTTAACCCGACCCTTCTCACTTCTTGTGCCACCCACACGTAGTTCTATGGAAATGTATGCACCATGGTACACTAATGCACCAACCAATTTTTTTGTTAGCGTGATTGAGTGTATGATATGATCTACGCGGCTGCGTCTTCGTGCGTTTCCTAGAGTTGCGTGACTGGTGGGCTTCTGTGCGTGCTAGATCAGTACTGGAAAGCCTGCGTCCCCCCCCTTCAAAATAAAAAAGGCAACGTCAGCATTAGTTGATTTATGCAGCGCCACCTAGCTCGCGTCAGCGTCACCGCCAACGCTTCTTTCAGCGTCTCACAACAAGCGCGACGCTGGCACGCGGCGACGCCGAAACAGACGCGCCTGCCACTTTGCAGCGACTTTCCTTGAGCTTCAGCATGTTTCCGCTTGGAGCACGTCGGGAATCCACTGAAGATGACGTCATGCGCGGTACTTTCTTCTATACTCTATCTGAGAAGGTCCGTGCAGCGCAGTGGAAGCTGCATGCTCTTTAGCCAGTCGTCGGAAGAGAAGGCACATCACAATTAGGCATCACTATAATACGCGCTTTAACGTTCTCGTCGTCCTATCTGTTTCTTCGCGATATTGTTTTCGATTTTAGCCGCGATTGCACAATCGTTGCTTAATCGATTTTAATAATTGATATTTATGCTTTCGAAGGGTCCTAGTTGTTACAGCTAATACCTCATTGGGATATGGCGGGTGATAATTGAGGGAACCGATTAAGTGCTGTGTGATTTTTTATCTGCTTGTTATTGACAATGTATATTTAGTTGAATGCGCCTGGCATGTGACGATAAAGCCCGGGCCCCGTTACTTATGTTATGGTGCCTGGAACGCGTCTCCGACTGGTGTGTTTGCCACGCCCCAAAAATGGTCCCTCGATTTCCGCCTGATGACCTCATAGAAGTGTCATGCTGTCGCCGGTCGCGATCCTGGCGGCGTCCCAACAGTTATGGTAGCTATGGCAGACGACGGTCCAGCTGCAGGTCGCTCTCCATTGTGACAGTCCACGGAAGCTACAGCAGCCGAAAGTTGGGACGCTTGGGACGCCATGACGACAGCGACACTCGCCTTCGCTCGTGCTTTTCGCCGGCATTTCTACGGCCAACCGCCAGGATCGCGACAGGCTACAGCATGACACTCCGGCTTCTGTGACGGTCATTTGTTGCCACTTGGGGACCACTTTTGATGTATGGGCGGAATAGAACGCTAAACACACCAGTCGGAGATGCGTTCAAGGCAGCATACTTATGCCTCATACAAATGACAGTCTACACACCCCGTTCGAACGTTGGTGACCGCGGTACACACGCTTTGTATGCGGCATGCCAAGCTACTCTATGAATTGGTTGCCATGCGGCATGAAGTTCAAAACTATATGTGTATGTTTATACAGCAGGAAGTTAGTCTCCTCAGTGGGCGTCTGGTGGGATGTGGTGACTCGTACGCAAATCTGTCTGCGGTCGTTTCCACGCTTCGTCGTTTTCTTAACGACGCTCCTCTGGCTGGCTGAGTTTGCCGTCCTCCTCCAGCAGGGTCCCTCAAACATTCAAAGCGACTTGCTTGTCCTCTTTGAGATAATGTAAAGGCTTAGTCTGCCATCCCATCGCTGCCTCGGCAGATGCCATTTTTTGGGAGCCGAAGCACCTCCTGAAAGCTTATCTCCGCTTCGTCTGAATCGAAACCTAAAGCAAATTTTGATTTTCATGATAAAATATATTCAAATATCTTCCGTGACACGACAGACTTCTCTTATACTATTATAGAAACAATTATTGTCGCTACTATAAAACCCTCCCAGCTTGTGCTGGGACAAGTTGTCGCCACAGACTGCCACCACAAGAACCTTTATGGTTTCTGGGACGCCATCTACCGTGACAGTAAGGCCTTGGCAGCCGAGTTCCTCCAACTCATCGAGGACTGGTTTCAGGATGGCAGAAAGCCCGTGCTTTACTACGTCTTTGAACTTTGCCAGAACTACCAAGTAGACGGACCCCAACTTGGACCTGTAGCGTGGGTGCATATTCAACAATGTGAAGTACACTGTTGTGAGCTTGTGGACTCCACGTTTCGCACCTAAAGGATTGGCTATTTCGACCTCGTCTGAATACAGTATCAGAAAGAGTGTCATTACGGACGTGTCTGTGACAACATCTTGTAACCCCTCGTACACGGTTCCATCCCTGAAGTCTCTGTAACACTTGTATCCTGCGTCCGTCAAGTTGGGGTTATGCGCGTCAATGAAGAGTCCTGGTTTCGTCTTCAACTGGAGCAGATTGCTCAACACTTTTCCGATCGATACATATTGAAAAGTGTCCCCGTCATCTCCAAGTGCCATTTCTTCTGAACTTGCGAAGGGAAATGTATTTTTTGCAAACTGCTGTCGTGCATTTTTTGACTTCACACAGCTGAAAATCTGGTCAACAAAGCTGCAGTCAAGCAGTGATGCCAGGTCTCTGGGCAGTGGATCCAAACTGAATGGCAAGGCCTGCTTAACCTGTTCAGCAAATCTGTCTAATAGAGTTTGCAGCATGAACTTCATGTCCGAAAACACAGTGTCTGCTGCACTGTGCGGCACCTTGTGCTCCTCCGTCAGCTTAAAAAAAACATGCAGACGGTCTCGGTGATAGTAGTAAGGAACTCTTGAAATGTTTGATGCTTGCTAATGGATGGTGGTTCATCATGACTTTCCTCTTGTGGAAACGGGTCATCCTGCGACGTCGCTTCGCACTCCGTGGGGCTCTGTGGAGGTTCACTTAGGGAAATGACATCCTTGTGCCTCTCATATAGATGTTTTCTATAAGACTGGACGTTTCTGTATGACTTGCCACAACTGTCGATGGCGCATGTAACTGAGAAGTTCTGCTCACCACCGTGCACGAGGCCAAGATGAGAAACCACCAGGGTCAGTTTTGGATCAAAAAACGTGCAGCGTGGGCAATAGTAGAAGGAACTCCTCTCCATGGTATTACCGTAGTACTACCGAACTGCACTGTTAACACACGTCACCACGAATGTAATTTCGACCAGATTATCGTGCACGGAGCCACGGAGCGGCACTCCCGAAAATGGAAGTGGCACCCCCGAAAGTGGAACTCCTCGTAGCGCTCGTAGATCTTTAGTTCAGAGTGTAAAGGGGAGGGAGGGAAGGGAAAGACGAATCCATAAAAAATAAGAAAAAAATAAGTGTTTTTTGCTTTTTTGGGGGGAGAGCGCGTGCGCGCGCATGCGCCGTGTGCTTGTTTGAGCGAAACCGCATTGAATTGGCGCGCTAATTGCTATTGCACACTTCAGCAATGTTCCCCGTGCCCCGGAAAAGCATGAGTGTCACCTGTGTAGTTAAATACAAGGAGTCCTGTAAAAGGCTCGTTGTGGACGGCGAAAAAACGGTGTCTGATGTGAGGGCGGCACTTCTTACCAGCCCCTTTTTTAAAGACCTCGTCGACACCATCCTCATACAGGTCTGTACTTTCTTTACACATTATTGGCGAAACTCCGGCCGATAATTCGGGGCAAGGGGACCACAGCCCCACTCCAAAGGCTCCGAAGGGAGGGATTGTGGCGAGTTGCAGTAACCGGATGACGTTGTGACGCATCCGAGTGTAGCTGCGGATTGCGGGCTTAGCCGGCGCGTCTCAATCCGTGTTCAACGTGACGGCACGAGCTCCCGCTAGCATAGTAAAGCTCTTGCGAACGATCTACGAAAATAGGGAGTTTTCGTAGATGGTTTTCGCCGTCCCGCAACGCTCTCCGCAACCCGCTACGATACCCGGAACTCTACAGTCAAGGCCATCGACGAGCCTTCGTCGCGGAGGGCATAGCGGAGGGGGAAACGCGGTCTACGAAAACGAAGTTCTGCCATGGCCTATTCTGACGACCGGCTGCATATCTCATTTTAGAATGTGCCCTCGCTCATTCCCTGGTGTCTGCTGTGGCCGATTTTTTAAAACTTTTTTTATTAAATAGTTTTTTTGTACATTTTTAATATGTGTACGATATTGCTCACCCCATATGTTCTTTTCCTGTTAAAAGGCGCAAAGACATCATGCATAGTCATGTCATTACTATTTTTGACTTCACTGCCCGTGCTCTTTTGCTAACCTACAATACTATTTTATTTTTCACATGTATTCTTACTGCCTCCCACATTTTTTTTAATTATTTTCTGCTCAAAATTTTGTAGTCTTATAGTTGTTGTTCCTTGAAGTTTTTGCATACAAAAAGAGGGGATTGGCCAGGGACCAATGTAAGTAATGATAAAATAGTGTTTTGAAATTAAAAAAAGGGAACTTATTTTGTATTTTTATTGCATGCTCGATATTGTTTTCCCACGTCACTTTAAAGTATTCTTCATTGAGTTAACTCGGGCCAGGGGCGTAGCCAGGGAGGTGGGAGAGGGGAAATATAAAACTTTACACCCCCCCCCAAAAAAAAATATATATATATATATTTGCCGATTTTGTAATATACACATGCATTTTGACGACCTCCCCCCCCCCCTTTCTAACCCCTCCCTTCTCTTTGCACCCCAATTCATGGATGTCCCAGCCACCTCATGGACATCCCAGCCCCACCCCGAAAAAAACTCCTTGCTACGCCACTGACTCGGGCCTGTGCATCCATATGCCTATGAAGTTGGGTTGTTCATTTTCTTGAGGGAAAGATGAATGAAGGCCAATCACCTGAGTTCTTGTATTTAAGCTTGGATGTTTGTGAACAGTTGAGCTAGGTCACATATTTATAATCTGGTTGCAGGTGAAGGACAACATACTTAACGAGTTTTTTGATATTGACGAGACAACCATCGTTGCGGATGGGGATGTGCTACGACTGGTCGAAAACCCATTCCTGGATCTTACGGCTGTACAACCTTTACAAATGTTGGTATATTTCGAAACATTTAATTCTTGGACAATTGATCTGTGTGTTTGTTGTAGTGAGTGTGTGGACTGTTTCAAATTTATAAGCAAAAGAAAAAAAAAAGGACTGTATATTTATATATGTTATGCATGTTGTTCTCGGAATGCCTCAGAACCTCCAAGGTACCGCAAGCTTGGAAAAATGCAAACATGACTCTGATCCACAGGAAGGGGGATGTTAAAGATCTAAGGAACTATATACCCATAAGTCTCCTGTCTGTAGTGTACAAGTTGTTCACCAAAGTAATCCTTAACTGCATAAGCGATAACCCTAGACTTCAATCAACCAAGGGAACAGGCTGGATTTCGGAAAGGTTACTCAACAATGCACCACATTCATGTAGTCAACTAGATAATCTGAAAAATCGACAGAATATAATGAACTCCTGTACATGGCATTCATAGATTACAAAAAAGCGTTTGATTCAGCTTGAAACTGCCGCAGTCGTAGAAGCATTGAAGGTACCAGGCGAGTTGGAGGATACTTACACAATGCTATTGGAAGATATATATATATATATACGTATGTATGTATACGTGTATACACATATATATACACATACGTATATATATATATATATATATATAACGTGTACGGGAACACTAACCGTTGGACCGAGAAGTTCTCTACCGAAATGGGCGTGGGGCAGGGTGACAAAAATCATCCGAAATTATTCACAGCCTGCCAAGAAGTTGTGTTTAGGAAACTTGATTGGGACAAGTTAAAGATACGAGTACATGGGGAATATTTGAGCAACCTTAGATTTGCAGATGACATTGTCCTCATAAGTTAGTTTGAGGTGGACCTGCAACGAATGATTCAGGATCTGCAAAGGGAGAGCTCTGTCGTTGATTTAAAGATAAATATGAAGAAATCTGAAGTAATGTCAAACCGTCAGGCAGGCCTTCAGACTAGGCGATGAAATACTGAAACATGTGGATGAATATAATTACCTCGGACAGATTATAACGACGGATCACAATGATGAGAAAGATCAGGCGTTGAATTAGTATGGGGTGGAGCACATTTGGGGAAGCACTACGATATAATGAGTAGCAGGTTACCACTGCCATTGAAAAGACTAGTATAAAACCAATGCATGCTTCCAATACTATCTTATGGGGCCTAAACCATTGGCCTCACTAAACTCCTGGAGAGAAAACTTAGGTCAGCACAAAGAACAATGAAAAGGAAGATGGTGGGGGTGACACTTAGGTATAGGAAGTGAGCATCATGGAGGAGAGAACAAATTCAGGTAGAAGACATCCTAGCTCAAATTAAGAGGAAGAAGTGGAGGTGGGGCCGGACATGTAATGTGGAGGAGCGACAACAGGTGGACTACTTGAACGACAGAGTGGGTACCAACAGACAGGATTAGAAGTAAAGCCAGGCCAAAAACTAGATGGATTGATGAAATAAGGAAATTTGGAGGGAAAGAATGGACCAGGGCCTTGCAGGATCCAAGTGGTTGGAGTTCTGTAGGAAAGGCCTTCGTCCTGCAGTGGACATAGAACAGGTTGATGATGATGATGACGATGATGATGCATACATCTAAGCATGTGGGACTGAGCTGTATCTTTTAACGTTATATTAGGTCGAACCTATTGTCTCATGTGAATATCAGATAGATGGTGGACAAATTAAACAGGGCATGCTTTTCTCTGCAGCAGTGTTCCTGGTCTCGAGATTAGCTACGACAGCACTGCATCTTATCCCGGCCCTGCGCTCATAGAGCCGACCCCTGGACCTTCGGGGTACAAGTTCCACGACTTCCCGGTCAACATCTGTCAAGAGATTGTGGGGACAAAAGAAGGCCAAGTGTCTGGAACTTTGCGAGCGAAGATCGTAAAGCAGATTGTTTCTGCACTATGCGTCAATACTATGTGAGTATCAAACCCAATGCAGCGTTTGTTTCACACTTTTCAGTCATTGCTCATGTTTCAGTGAATACTGATGCTAGTTCATAGCAATGTGAATACTGATGCTAGTCCATAGCAATGTGAATACTGATGCTAGTCCATAGCGATGTGCGTATGCTCATGCCTCACGTTCTAAGCTCCACAGTGCCTGAGCTGCACTTGCGCAAAATCTGTCCAAGGAAAGTCATCCATATGATCACTTTTGGCACTACATCTTACATGATTTAGGATTCGAAAAACGTGTGTTCTGCGAATGCTGCTCTGTAGAATGTGTATCCTGAGACATAATAACAATTTCTTCTATGGTCAGTTCTGCTAGTTCAATTTTAATTTGTGGTGATGGAACTGTGTTTTTTACGACACATTAATGGCACATTCTTGTAGTTTCGAATGTTTTCGAATTTCTGTGCTTGGCAAAGGTGCTCTGCTAACAAACTTTCTTTGATACATGTTGCTACCAGAACAGATCTATTTTTAACATGGAATGTGTTATAAAAATGAGCATCACAGCAAAAACAAGGCGAGAGGCACGAGGCAGTGTGAGCTTATAGCTTTGCTAAATGCTTTTGCTGAACGAGCTCTTGCACAATCGGACCATCCTGCCTTGCTGTGAGCTCGTGCTCTAGCCATCACCGTAGTACACGAGGCTTCTGGATCGCCTCAACCCCTTCGCCTTTTATGTGTTTGTGTTTGCTCAATGGTGTGCGGGCACAAGCCAGAGTTCTATAGATGATTGACGCCGCATAGTGTCTTTTCTGTTTCTTCTCATAGCTTCCACCAGGCAGACTGGCACAATGTCTTGGTGTGGCATGTGCTAGACCTGCACCTCTTCATGTGCATCAATTATTGTCATAATGGAGTCATTGTAACTCAAAATCAAATTGGACATTAGTGCTTAAGCAGCATGTGGTCGGTGTGCCAGTGTACATACAGTGACACTGGTTTACACTGTAGATGAGAAATTTAGTCAGTGCACCACGACTGTTAGCCTTGGGTTTCATCTGTATCACACAGTAGTGATACACGGCCGCAGATTGATACAATGCTCATCCAGATTGAGATGGGCAGTGGTGGGGATCGAATCCAGGATCCTTGGGTTCTGCATCACAAGCTTTCACTCCACGCTCCGAGCTACTGTGCACTAGCCTACTCGGCCATTTATCCCCCTATAGTCATTCCAGTCTAAGGCAAAGGAAAATTCTCAACGCTCTGTTTCCCCGCCAAGAGACGAGGAAAACGACTATGGGCACCTCTAGAACCCACTGAAACATGGAGACACACATAAATCTACACTAGCACATTAGTGTCATTTTCAAGCAGAAAAGATGAAACTTCCTTGATCCTATGGATTAAGTTGGAGTACATACGATGTGTAATGTGCGAGGTGGGAAACAAAAAGTGTAGAAAACCATCTGTGAGTGCAGCAAAGCTTGCCGCACGCTCCACACATTCTGTGGACTCTGATTTCATCCGTAGGATCAATGTAAGTCTTTGTCTTCCTCATACTTCAGTTTTTTGTTTCTTTGCAAATTGCACGCTTATGCTGGTAGTTTTTCTTTTTTTTTGACTGCCTCAAAGCACAATGTTAGGAAGGGAAATTTTGATTATGTGCATAGATTACAAGTCTTGCAGTGCTGATGTGACTCAGAAATTCTTCTGGGAAAGATAAAAATCCTCTACCGACTATAAAATGGAACTAAACTATGAGCTAAATAATGCCAGTTCTCAAAGTTTCACTTCTCAGTAGCCGACCGGACAAGTGACTGACTTTTGAAATTTATCCTAGGTATCCTTGCGAGCACTATCTCGCAGCCGCCAAAGACCTAGTAAGCAGATACCCACAGCTCAAGGACAAGTCACGGACACACTGTGTGAGTATCTTTTTCCCGCTTGGATGATTTAATTGCAGCCAATCAACTGTGGTGCCTTTGCCCTTCATGGCAAACACGTACAACGAATTCATCAGATTATGCACTGGTGTCAAACATGAATTGTTTACTCTTGCCAGATTCTGATGGCAATATCTTCAATGATGCAATTATCAGCCAAAAATCTATGCTAATGTTATATTTTAGGCTTCCTGGCATGCAAGTATCAAGCACCGGGCCAGAAACATAAGGAGAAGGATGCCAGCCGGTGTGAACGAAGTGGACGCCAGAAAAGCTCAAGCTAAGGCTCACCGAGAGCGAAGAGCTGCACTTCCTTGCAACCAGCAGTGCAGGCCAAAGAATGCAGTAAGAAATGTAAGTTCATTAACTTGTCAGTACTTTAATATTTTGATTTTTAAAGCCTTGCCTAGCAAAGCCTCCACACTTACTCAAAATTTAGGTTAAAGGTTTGCTTCAGAGAAGGGCCTAGTCAGCGGGCTGCCAGGAAACTGCCTGAATTTGCCTTCTGCAAGCTGTACCACATGTGCTCATAACAACCATGGAAAGAAATTGAACCTGAGGAGGCATTTAACTAATTTATATATGCAGCATGTAACATTTGCTGCACTATTGATTTTCCTTGTCAATACGAGTGTAATCTCCAGTCTCCATAAAAGAAAGCGCTGAAACGTATTCTGGCACCCAGTCACAACAGTAGAAAAGAAAAAAAAAGAAAAAAGGGCAGTAAAAGAGATGTTAGTCAGGTTTGGCAGAACTGTCGCATGACAGAGTATTGCATAAAGGAAACTGCACGATGGTAGCCTGGTACAAGGACAAGTTTTGCTGGATAAGCTAGAGAATGTTCTTCTGTACGAGGTGCGAGCCACGCATACATGCCCATCAGCTCGGGTTAGTGGTGTTGCTATCTACAACAG
>JAZHYW010026691.1:0-31149 GCA_037355805.1 Ixodes ricinus
AGGTAGGAAACGTTTATTTCACTTTTTTGCATTAAGAAATGCTGCGGTGAAAGGGTTTAGGGTGCAGGAGCGGGGGACAGGGGGCCTCCTTGAAGCCGCGTGCCGACAGGGGGAGCTGCAGGGTCCTGGATGTACGCGAGCAGCGATCGCCAGAGTTCGATAGCGATCACTTTGGGGAAGGAGGGGTCCGGGCAGGCCCAGGCATGCAGCGAGGTAGGCCTGAAACTCTGCGGGATGGTAGCCAAGGTGCGGGTTCGGGGCTCCGAGTATAGCGGGCAGTCCCAGAGCAGGTGTTCCAGATCAGCGTTTGCATGGCACAATGCGCATGTACCAGTAAGATTGGTGGTAGCAGCACATCTGTCCTTTTCGCGGTGGCTGCTGCTGTGCTGACGGAACCGCTGTAGCAGGTAAGGGGTGAGGATGGTCCCGGTCTGAATTTGGCGGAGCGTGACAAGCTGCCGGCGGGAGAAGAGCGGAGAAGGAGGGAAGGGTGTAAGGAGGGGATTGGCGGTAGCCAAGAGATAGGCTCTGCGGTAGTGCCGTGCCTTGAATATCTCTTCAGCTGGGTCAGGTGGTAGTGCACGGGCCTCTACTTGTTCGTGAGGAAGGCAGACTGTATCTTCGGATCTTGCTCTGGCCTGCACGGATAGTAAGAGCGCGCGTGCAAGGCGGTGAGCTTTTTCGTTGCCGGGTATTCCGCAGTGTCCGGGTACCCAGTGTATTGTGAGGTCGTGCCCGAGAGCACGTAAGCGTTGCACGGAGAGTCTGAGCTGCTCAACAGCAACGGTGGTGTGCCGAATATCCGCACAAGCCCGATGTGCAGCTTGAGAATCTGTAAAGAGGTGGAAATGGGTCTTGGTGTTGCTGTTGTTGGAGGAATCGTTTGCGTGTTGAACATAATCAATGATAGCGTGCATTTCTGCTTGCGTGCTGTGGACGGGTTCCGTTGTGGCATGATACAGTCGCCCCTGAGTTGACGTAGTGGTTTCAACCTAAGCCGTGGCAAAATCGGTTCCATCTTGAGGACAGGCGGCGTCCGTGTAGACGATGCGATTATCTTCTTCCAGGCAGGCGGTTTGGGTCCACTTGACATGTCTCTTGGTGAATGTTCGTCTTCGTTCTACTTGCTCGGGGTTCATATGCTGTGGCAGCGGTGTGGAATCGGTGAGCATGATGTGCTCCCATGGCGGCGACAGTTGTGGGAGGTCTGGAAGGTTGGTAATGTCATGTCCAAGCATGGCTAGTGTGTGTCTGCCCGCGTGCGTGGATTGAAGGCGGACCTCTTGTGTGTGAAGGTGTGTCTCGAGAAGCTCTGTGAGGTCATTTATCCCACTGCAGCTTTTCAGAGCTGCTAGCGGTGTGTAACGAGGGAGCCCAGTGGTTATTCGCCTTGCCTCGTGGTTGAGACGCTCTAGGGCTTGAAGCTGCGTCCGGGTGACGGGATGGTATGGCAAACCATACATCACTTTAGCGTGAATAAATGACGTGACAAACTGGCGAAGTTCCCGTTCTTTGACCCCCTGGTACGGTTTGAGATTCTGCGCAGGACGTGTAGAACCTGTTTAGTGGTTGCGACAGTACGCTTATACCAGGAGTTTGCTGTGCATTTTTCGTCGATGAACATCCCGAGCAATCGGATGGAGACTTTGCGAGTGATGGGCTGCTCACCGATTGATAAGCTGATGCTGTCTTTGTCAGCTTCCTTGGCTTTGGTATGTCTGCCCCCATGAACCACGACAAACTCAGTTTTGTCTGGTGCCGTAGCCAAACCCACTTCGATTGAGTATGCATGTATGGTGTCGAGCGCCGCTTGGAGGGCTTCTTCTTGTTTGCCTAGGCATCCCGCGTGGGTCCACACTGAGACATCGTCTGCGTATATGGCGTGTTCGATGTTCGGAATCTTTGCCAGCCTTGCCGGTAGTTGGGACATTGCTATGTTAAACAACGTGGGGGCTATCACGGATCCCTGGGGGACCCCGACCCCGTTGTGGTGGGTGCTGCTGGTTTCTTGTCCGATTTGGACTTGGAATGATCTGTTCTCTAGAAAGGCAGCAATAAAGTTGTAGATCTTTCCTTTCAGCCCGAGATCACGAGCTTTGGCTAGGACCGTGTCATGAGGAACGCCGTCAAAGGCTTTTCGGATATCCACTGCCACCACGATTCTGGGGTGTGGGGAAGATTTGTCCAGGACAGTTTCTTTGAGGCGAAGAAGGACGTCCTGAGTTGATAAACCAGGACGGAAGCCATATTGGGTAGGAGAGAGGAGCTGTTTGTCTTCGATGTGCCAGATCAAGCGAGCGTTCACCATGCTCTCCATCAGTTTGCAAAGGCAAGAAGTTAACGAAATAGGCCTGAGGTTCGTTAGAGAATGTGGGGGTTTTCCGGGCTTCGGGATTGGCTTCACAAGAGAAAATTTCCATGCCTCGGGTAGTTTGCCCTCGTTCCAGATCTGATTGATCTCGTCAAGAAGGGCGTTTTTGTAAGAGTCCGGCAAATTGCGGAGGTGGGCGTAGGATATGCGATCGGCGCCCGGCGTGCTCCGCGCGTTTGCGTGTTGGAGAGCGTGGTTGAGCTCTGCCATGCAGAAAGGGCTGTCGATCGCATCGTCATTATCCCTAGTGTCATCTTTGGCGTAGGTGTGTTGGGTAGGTACGGAGGTTTGTGGAAAAAAGATGTCGGCAGCTTTCTCGGCAAGTTCTGCCGTTTTGATGTTCTCCCTAAGTGCAACTCTTGCCGCCCCGTTCATCGTTTTACGTTGGCCGAGAAGCGAACGCAGAATGCCCCACATCTTAGAGAGATGAGTATGTCCGCTGATCTGCTCGCAATTATGCATCCATTGCTCCGAAGCCAAGTCACTCGTGTAACGCTCGATTTCGTTCTGAATCTTGCGGAGGCGTCTCTTGGTGCGTCGTGGTTTGCCCCTCTTGCGGTATGCAGTCAGGAGGCGAAGCCTGCGGTTCCAAAGCGCCAGGAGGTGCCGATCAGGGTCTGGGTGATCTTGTGATACTCGGAGTTCCTTGGTAGCCGTTGTCTTGGCCTCATGGAGTTGCTGGGTTAGAAGCTCGATGCTCGCCTTGGGAGGTTCTTCATCGAGTGCAAGGCGATATTTGTCCCAATGTGTAATGTGACTGATTCGAGTACCGGTATTATTGCGTCGCGTTGCTTTGGAGCCATGTCGAACCCGGATGCAGATTGGGAAGTGGTCGCTTCCCAAACAGTCCTCCAACACCGACCACGTGCACAGTTTGGGTAGAGTTGCCCAAGTCAGATCAGGTGTTGTATCTGCTTGGCGCCATGTTTGGCCCAACCGTGTATGCATCTGGGGTGTGTTAAGTAGGGAGAGGTCATATTTGGAAGCGTCTTCCATTATCCGTTTCCCTCGAGCACTACATGAGTCGTAGTTCCAGGCTACGTGCTTGGAGTTAAAGTCCCCGCATAATAAGACTTGATCCTGCGGGTATTGCCTCTTAAAATGAGGCACAAAGCTCAGATCGATAGGAGACCGTTTGGTTTTTTTCCGGGTATTTTCCGGTACGATGTAGACTGAGAAGACAAGGATGGCTCGCTGTAGCGTAAGCTTTACCCTGCACCCTGTGACGCTAGTAGTGTTACTACACCACGGCTCGGTGTCGATTTGAACATGATCAATGTGTCTTTGCACGTACAGAGCTGTCTTGGTAGGTTCTGCTTGATCCACATGTGACGAATAGCCGTCGTATCCCGGCAGTCGCAATAGTGGCCCGTTCACTTCTTGTAGGGCGATTATGGTGGGTGTGTCGTTCGCGTTTGCTAGTTGAAGGCGTGCTACGACGTCTGCCTTCTTCTTGCGCAGCGTACGGCAGTTCCACTGGATCACGGTCGAGTAGGTCAACAGCCCCACTCGGCCGCGCGCCGGGTGTTTAGTTGCGGGTGGTAAGTGAGCCACTGCTAAGGGGGCGAGTCACGGATGACGATAACGCTTCGAGCGCAGCAGTAGGAGTGGAGCTTGTCAAGGTCTGTTGTGGAGCTGCCCCAAATGGGAACATGCCGGCGAACATCAGTTTTTCTATGGCGGTCCTGACACACCTCTCTATGGAATTTTCGATGGCTTGCTGCACCTTCTGCAGGATGGCCTGCTCCAGCTGCGCGAGGCGCTGGTCCAGATCAGCCTGCGGTAATTGATGTTGATGTTCTCCTGAGGGAGGAGGCTGCAGCGACGTGACAGGCAATGCGGTTGCTGTCTGCTGTAGCGGTTCATTGGTGGTTTCGGGCGTCGCTCGGGGAGCTGAAGTCTTACTTGACGGCGGTGGAGGAGTAAGTGCTGATTGTTGTGAAGTCGGCGCGTTGATCGCTGCCACTACACTAGCAAAGGTACGTTTGCTGCTATCCTCGTTAGTCGGGGCAACTGGAAGCGATGTTGGACCGGTGTAGAAGCTGCGGGAAGTAGCTGTGGCCTTAGGTCGCTGCTCTGGTAGTGACGATGGCGAGACGGTGGATTTTCGTCTGGAGTTACGTTGGCGTCGGGATCGGGAACGGCTGCGTGGGCGCCTGTTTGAATGATTTTGACTTTTTCTAGCTATCTCCTGCCTTAGCTGCACTCTTTTTGGGCAGTCTGTAGCTGTAGCGAGGTGAGGGCCTCCACAGTTACGGCACTTTGGCGTGTTGTTGGGGCAGGTTATGCCGTTTTCGTGTTTTTTGGATCCGCACGAGGGGCACCTTGGAGAGGACTGGTTCGGACATTGTTCTTTGCGGTGTCCCATCTTGTGACAAGTGTCGCAAACCAGGATCTTGGCTTTGAAAGGGAACACTGGGACCGTAAAAGAACGTAGTCCTATCCGATAAGGCAGGCTGTTGCCCCTAAATGTGATTAAAGCCGTACCGCTGTCACCTAGGGGCCGTGCGCTGAGAATTTCGCATTTTCTGCAGTGCAGGTTCTGCATAAGGTCTGTGGCAAGCATGCCGCCCGCGTTTCTGATGATGCCTCTGATTTGTCCGTGGCGTATAGTTTCGTAAGCCTGGAATGGTACCACTTGCCCTTTGATCGGGAGGTGGTCTATGGTGACCAGCGCGTCACGAACGCGAGTTTCGGCAGCGTCCACGGCAATCTGATTGCTCCTGTTAAGGTAGCGAGTGAGGAACTTGGGAAAATCGTGCTGCTTGTCTATTTTGAGATAAGTGGAAATATGACGGGTTATGGCCTCATCTATCTTGATGAAATGTTCGTCCATGATACGACATGGTTTTGTTGGTTTGAGAATCACTGTATGTTGATACATGGGGCGGCCAGAAGAAGAGCTGGCGGATGCCAGTGTGGAGTTTTTCTTGCGTCGGTACGTGACGCGTTGCCAGTCGGACTCTTCTAAGGTTGAGCCGTGAGTAAAGGCGTCGGAGGGAGTCGGAGCGGTTTCCATCTCCACGCCGCGCGTCTGATTTGTGCTCATCACGTTGCGAGTAGATGCAGCCGTGGAAACAGAAGATAGCGTTCCACGGGCTCGTTTCTGCCCATGCTTCGCGGTCGAAATGACTCGTACGTTCGAGGAAAGGTCAAGTAACTTGCCTTCTTCGTGTTGAGCATGCTCGAGATCCATAAGCGGCGCAAACGGGTTGCTGTGAGGCCGGATAATGATGCTTGGTGGAGCAGCGACGGCGGCGGCAGGGGCGGCGGCCGTGTTCCCCGTTAGGCTTAGTGAGCCGGGCTGGCCAGCTGAAGTTTCAGTGGCCTGCAAGTCCATGTCCTCAGGGAGAGGGACGTTGACAGGTGCCTCGGGGTGGTCTAGGGAGGCCATGGAATCGGCGAACACCGGTGGCGGGGCCGAGGGCCCGTAGATCCGGTGAAAAAACGTAGTGCTGAACAGAGCCGATGCAAAAAGCGTACGCTATCCTCTGGAAGAAGAAGAAGTTCCCCCTAAGCTGCTGTAGGCACTGAACATTTGTTTCTTCTTTTCGGGAAGCCTATGAATTAGCTTGTGCACAAACACTAAAACTGACAGCTCTCAAAATTCTTATAAATACATATTTTGTGGTTGAGACCCAATCCGTTGGGCCAAAAATGTAGTGCAGCTCAATAAGACGAGTGGTACATAGAGTTACACCGGTGTTGGTGGCGGTTTCAATGATTTGTGTTCACAAGACCATAACCTTGAATGCTTTGCTACGCGAAATTTCCTCACTCTCGGAAAGCCACTGTCAACGTGGAACTTTTTCGACATGCATAAACATATGTGCTTCCCCGAGGACGGTCTTAAGTACGGCAAGTTTCTCTGCTTACTTCACGACGAGAACAAGCTTGCCAGCTAAGCCATTGGTGCTACGGCATGATTAATTTTTCTAATGGGCGTTCGAGCGCTCGACGAATACCAATTCGATCTCCACACAGCTGTTATAATGATCACAGGTCATCATAAAATACTCGTCTTTGAGCACAATGTAAATTATCCAATATTCCTACTTGTTTGTGTTTCGCCCATAGGATTCAGTGTATTGCCTTATGTGAAGCAACGGCCACCGGTGGTGCCACCGACAGCCTTCCGATACGCGAGCCTACTACAACAAAGATCGGTGGCTGAGACGATCGAGTTCGATTCCGCTTGCGTGTGCACGAACGAGACTAGTTTTTGTTCAACGTCAGTGTGTTCCCAGCAACACGCGAGAACGGTGATGCTGTCTGAGAGGGAGCATTCCTTTGTCATTAAGCTGAATATTGGTCTTTCTGATGTATACTGCGCTGCGAAGTCGCAGCTAACACATGAATACGAAAACTGTGATATGATATGAACGACAGTTAGAACATGACGTACTTGTGAATGCACAGTACGCCATGTTCTAGCGGTCGTTCATATCATATCACAGTTTTCGTCTTCATGTGTTAAGTGTAACTTCGCAGCGCAGTATACATCAGAATGACAAACCAACTACCCAAATCCAAGCATTGTTGAATATCAGTCAACAGGTATCTTTGTGTTTTGTAAACCGCCGAAGATCTGAGACGGCCTCGTTTTCCGCTACGTCAGACTTCGTTGAAGACACATAATCTTGACTGGGTGGTCCAGTTTATCTTATGGTAAAAGTTTGAGGAGCCCGATGTGCCGTGCTTTCTCGTGGACAATTTTTTTCCATGTTCCGCTTCAGCTTACCTGCTGCCGTCTTAACCACTGACCATGCGAGGACCAGCCGCTTTTTTTAACTGTTCCCGAATGTCACATTGCACCTTCTCCAAACTTGAGTGCCTTGAAAAGTCGCCAGGGAAAACTTCAATTTACTGTCTTCCTCCGATCATATTGAAAATGACACGAGAGGCGGGAGCAGGTACACAGGCAGGAGCATATTTGGTATCTTTGAATTTGCTAGGACGTAGATTGCGCGTCGTCCTGTGGCTTCTCTTGGAGATGAATTCTGCCTTTGAGAGGCGCGTAAACAAACTACCAGTCTGCACCTTAATGATACCATCCTTGAATGATGCGTACGGCTCTCTCCTGAAGGCCGTTCAGTTGTGGATGGAACGGCGCTATGCGCAGGCGCGTTATGTTATGGTTGGCCAGGAACGTGGCAAACGCATCGGAACTAAACGGACCGCCATTGCTACACTTGCTCTCGGCTTGCCAGATCTGCTGATCTACTCGCATAGTGCCGCGATGGTGCACCACGTCCTGTCGTGTTGCACAGCGATTTCCTTTAACAACTTCGAGTGTGAATCCGCTGCCACCAAGGTCATAGCACCGTTTACTCGACCAGCCGAATCTAAATGAAAACATAACCAGTTCTCTTGAGTCGGAAGGAACTTGGGCATTTTTCCGAATTACTCAGGCATCAAAACGAATGACGGAGACGTAGGTATACGTAAAGCCCCTTCAAGTTGCAAAAGTGGCCGGAGGTGCGTTGATGCACGAGGCACCTGCAACATGCAGCCCTTGGGAAGATCATGGCTGCACAGCGCAGCTACAGTGTTCTAGAGAATGTAGTGGCAAGACCGGCGCCCGCTTACAATGGGGCGCGTGAAGACGGTCGACGTAGATAGCGCGAGTTGCGCTGGAGTGCTGTGCTTTAGGAGAATCAATGGCACATGTGCAATGAGCGAAGAAGACGACGAGGGTGAGGCGGTACGCTTCTCCGAAACGTAGCACCTATAGGACTTTTTTGTGGTGTAGTGGTGGAGAGTCTTCACCGTTCCTTTGCCGTCTCAGTCATGAATGTAAGAAAAACGACAGAAAAACACTGCTTCACGCCGGGATGCAGGTCGGGCTACCCAAACAACAAGGGCAGCCTTAGCACCAGCGATCGTAAGCCGTCGCTCTTTCGTGCGCCCACGGAGGAGTCGCGCAGTCTACAGTGGAAAATAAATCTTCAACGAGAAAATAACCCAGGCAGCACACAATATTAAGGCGATATTTGCCTCGGGTCGGGAAAGTCATGCGAGTATTGCCGATTTCTCTGTTGTATCGGGAAAATTCTGCTTGTACCATTTTGATTCGACCGATGTCGACGGAATATACGTTATATTGCGGCGACGCAACCATGATATATAGTACACCGAACCGTGTTTTTCCCTGAGTATCGTTTCTGAATCGAAAATAACTGCGCAGTAAGGCATTTTCGGCCGATTCGAAAATGAGATTGAAAGAAAGCCGGTACCATTTTGACACGGCCTATGTCCCCGGAATATCTGTTATATTGCGCCGACGCAATCCTGATCTTCCTTTCAAAAAGAGACCTTGAAAAGGGAGAGGAGAGAGACGGGACGACACGAGCGAGAGAGGAGGCATAATAATATGGAGAGTGAACCCAACCTTGTTACACCTCACGTGACCGGACTCGCTGGCGCCTTGGAAGGGGAGAGTGAGAGAGACAGTGGACGGGCTCCTCCTTCCTGATCACGTGTTGTTTACGAGTTTCGCCCCGCACGTTGACTAAGCTGGACCAAGGTTTTCCTTTTGTGTTCGGTCCCCGACAGGCCAGTATCGGCGCTTGGCGCTCTCGTGTTTGGTTGTTTTGAGACTTGTTTCCTTCCCGTAGTTTTTCCGTCGTCACCGGAGTCTCGGCTCTCGGGTAGTTTTTGTGTTCGCCTGATACTACGGCATTTACGTGCATTCACGGAACAAGTCCTGCCACGGTTTGAGTGAAATGTGTGGCAACTTGTCAACGATGACACTGGTCATTCTCGATAAACCCTCTCTCGGCCAAGAGACGTCTTGGTGTTCGTGTTCAAATGCTTTCGTGGCAGAATAGAGCGGGACGTGTGGATACGATCGATAGGTGAGAAACGACTTATTTATGAGTTTTATTGGTGATGTAGACGCGAGTAAAGTGCTGCAGTCGATTTTGTTTTTAAATCTTGTGATAAATGAAGTGTTGTTCTTCATCGTTATCCGCGTGCTGTTGCGTCGACATTTGTAAATATGCGTGATAATATTCTAGTTTTTACTGGAAGGTGAATAGCACGTTTGTGATTATTGAAAGTGCGTTGGTGGTGCTTATGTGTCTATTTATCCTAATGTTATTATATTGTCCTTACCGCGTTTATACAAGAATCTTAGCTGTATTAAGGTGTATTAAACCGCATTAACTGTATCACATTTTTCTATAAACGTCTTATACACATTCCTCTTGCCATTTCGTACGATTATTTAGGGGTGTAATGTTTTGCCAGTACAATAAAATGTTTTCAGATGCGTTGCTATGTGCAGCTTTCATTTTAGCTAATAAGACACGCGTATGTGACTGAATGCGCGTTATGACGGTCGATCCACGCGCGTTGCATTCACTTCGACGCGCGCCCCCGATGGCAGTCCGTTGCGACTTCACGAGATGGGCGCTACGGCTTTACTTCTAGGTGGTGTTAGTTAGTGTGCTATTGGGATAATGTTTGTATGTTCCGTGTGTGCATGCGCTCAATGTATATGTTAAGTTGATGCTTGTGGTATGCGTAATGTATCTGCATGTGAGTATAATAAATGCGCCAAAAAAGCCAGAAGCGTAATGGAGGCGTGAGCAAATAAAATATTTTTGTAACATATAAATTGGGCGGTATCTATAGTCCGTTGCAACTCAAGAAGGTAGGGCGATGGTAACATGGAGGGGGGGAGGAAGCAGACGGAAGGCTAAAGAAAGAAAAGTGTGTCCTGCTTTCTTTCTCGAACGTTCCGTCCGTTTTCTCCTCTCCGGCCCGTCTTACCCTCGCCCCACCGTCTTGTGTGGCAACAGATTGTATTGCCGACGCTCCAAGTACTCTGTAGATATACGTGCGATACTCCTGCGGGTGCGGAGACGACATTGCCAGTACTCGATTGACATACGCGATACCCAACGGATACTCAGCCGACTCTAAGTACTCTGTGGATGCACGGGTGATATCGTGCGGCTACTCGGACGACCCTGACGGCACTCGATTGACACGCGATGCCCGGCGGATACTCTGCCGACGCTGGCTGTACTCCAGTGATATTATGCTGGTACTGGCCCTGCTGTTCAAATGATTAGAGCAGTTTTAGTAGATCGTTCCGATGGACTCAGTTAACGATACCCGATACTCTGCCTTCGCCTTTGCGCCTACATATATAGTATCGTTATCGGGGGTATCGGAGGTATCGGAACGATCTACTAAAACTCTCTATTGTCTGAACATCGTGTGGATGGGAAGAACCTGTATATTCGGAGTATTTGCCAACAATATTGTGCAGATACTCGCATAATAGTCTTGTGCCGCTTGGGAAACGCCTCGCCGAGACATCAGCGGTGTGCGAGAGACATTTTGAACCGCACCTTATTCTTCGGGACAATGTGAACATCGTCAATGGCGAAGACGTTAGGATGCGATTAAGTGTCTTACCACTTTTGAGAGGTCATAAACCAGTGTGCTGAGAATAATTGTTTTTTTATATTAGGGTTTCTTTACGTTTGTGTTCATAATGAATTTTAATGCTCCATGCACTCCCAATCAAGGTATACTTTTTATAGACTGCCTTCCACAATATGACAATTTTCTATATGCTTGCCATGTGCGAGTGGCACCTTGGCCGTTTCCAAACGCACTCGGCCTTGCACCCTCCACATCGCTGGTCCCCGCATTAGCAACACGATGACATAAACAATGCACCAGTTTATTTTTCAGCTCACCGTTGAAAGTGAGCAAGATTTATTGAGATTTATTAATCTATTTGTAGTTGCTGTATCAGCATCGCGTGGTTTTTTTCGCAGCTATTAAGCCTGTAGCACAAGTGATAGCGTTGCTGAACGATATGTCAGTACTGGGGGGGAGGGGGGGAGCGAGATTAATTATGTAATCTCCCTCAAAACACACGAATATACCAAGTAGAGGATTGCACACACTCTAGAGGCAGTAGTCCAAAGACAGAACTACACTTTTTTACATTAGCAATTGTTTCGCGCCGCGAAAAGCTCCAATCGAACCACAGTAGTGAGCGCCGAACAGCGCTGACGATCGGGCTGACGGGGACGCGCTCCTAGGGCACAGAACAGCAGCGCCACGGTGTCGTCTACGCGCAAAATCTTCAAACAGCGGCCGGCGCTCTTGCCACTACAACTCTCTAGAACACTGTAGCGCGTCACTGAGCTTGATTTCAGACGCCATGTTGTCCTTAAAAGGGGCGCACTGCACGTGTCTCAAGCTTTTGCACAAGAATGATTAGAGCCACTTTTTCCCAGGATGGAGAGGCTTTAGGTATACGCGCTTCGCATGCTGGTGTCTTCAGCTCTACCCGTTCCAAAGCCAACATCTTAAACACATGTTAATCCGCACGCGCGTTCCACAGAAGCTTTATTTTCAGCTGTTGACTTCGAATCCTTTCTGTGGGGAAGGCGAGCAGTGTAGCGCGTAGTACAAATGAAATGCGAACGAGAGCGCGTGGCTTGCCGTACAGGCTGCGCCACCTGAAGGAGCCTAGGGACGAGGGTGTGGCCTGCTTGATGCGTCCACGCCCTGGCTCGGCGTCTCAAGCTTCGGCAGTGTGCTCTCAGTGCGCTGAAAGCCATCACCGCTATCTTTGCTGGCTCAGAGCGTGCGGTAGCGAAGAAGCTCATCCCACGCGCCGAGCAGACAAATATATCGGTGACAGCCAGTGCACTGAGAGGCGCACTGCCGAAGCTTGGGGCAAAGCATTTCGTTTGGGGAGTGCCGAGGGAAGGGCGTGAACACATCGGAGTAGGCCACGCACCTCGCCCCTAGGCTCACTTCCAGGTGGCACAGCCTGTATGGCAAGCCACGCGCTCCTCTGTTCGCATTTCAGTTTTCCCTGATAGTACATACGTTCCCAGCATTATCTTTGATTCTTGCGTAATTTAGCAAAGGTCTATTACCAAAAGAGTCTTGGCAAGCGGCATCAACCTTGGTTGTACACAGGTTTCACAATAACTCACGAGACACCTGATCGCACCATCATGTCCTGGCTACCACACGATGTTACCCCAGGTAGCTCAAAGTGGACGCCAAAAGGAGGGAGGTGGGGGGGGGGGGGGGCTACGGGAGAGGGCATTCTGGTAGCCCGTTGTGGGCTACACGTCGATTCGCCAGACGACCCCAATTCAGTCAGTTTTCGGCTGCCCACCGGGTTTCGCTCGTGGGACCCACAGCGGGCCTACTGCGGCAGCCGACCTCGACTTCCTCGTAAGACCTACAAAGGGACCACTTGTGCGGCCAAAATGGGCTGCCTTCGCTGTACCCACGCGGGCATATTTGGAGAGCCCACATGACCCCCCCTCTTGTGTCACATGCAGGGGGTTTAGTTGGACAGCCCATCTAGTGTGCAAATGAAAAACAAAGACTGAGTATATGCCTATGAAAACCTGCTGGACTGGTAGTCGGGGTACATAACCAGCTTGAGGCGTTTACAAACACCAAATATTGGTACCGATACGACATTCTCATGAGCTTTGTAGTGAATTCACCCTAAAAATTCAATGCTTTGCGTATTGAAAAAAAACGAGGATTAAATATTCTCATTATTAACATGAAGTGAGTGCCATTTCGGGTGTTGCACAGGGAGTCCAAGTTGGGTACGCCGGCGCTTTGCTGCCGTCGAGACCATATCATTGCTAACTGCTTTCCTGCAGAGACTAGGCTTGACCATGGGTGTCTTACATGGGCAGCCCAAGTCGGTCATGACAACACTTTTCCGCCATAGAGAACCCATCTTTGTAAAATTGGGCACCATCAGACTAAGGTGGGACCAAAAAGATCTAACAAAGCAACAAAGAAAAAAAAACTTTGTTGCGTCTTTTTTTTTTTTTGTCATGGTGCCCGATCTTTTTAATCCTGAACCCCGAGATCCGACACGGAGCACATGGGTTTTTTGCATGAGCAGTCCATTTCGCCTCGCATACGCTTACCTGACGTGGAGCCAACATCATTGCATTTCGTTCCCGGAGAGCAAAGGTTGGTCCAACAATGGGGTTTTATAAGGGCGGCCCAAGTTGGGCATGACCACGTTTTGCCGCCGTGTAGCTGACGGCCTTGCCGATTTTGCCCCTCGAAAGGCGAGGTGAACCTGCTGTGGTTTTATATAGGCAGCCCAAGTCTGGAATGCCTACGCTTCGCCAGTTTGTAGCCCACATCATCCCAACTATTGCGCCGCGTATTTGAGATGGGACTCCCACGGGTTTTACATGTTCATCCCCCTCCGGAATACCCACTATTTTCCGCCGTTGAGCCCACATCATGTCAACTTCGCCTCAGCAGAGTACTCAGCAGAGCAGAGAAGGTGAGACCGAAGGATGTTTTACACGGGCAACTCCAAGTTGGGCACGCCCACGCTTCGCCGCCGTTGAGCCCTCATACCGTATTTCTGACCACCGTACAGTCGAGGTGGGTCGCATGAGGGTCCATACCCTAGAATAACTAGCTGTTCCGAGTGGCACCGATTTCCCTTCAGTCCGCATACCGGCGTTAATACCGCAGAATCCAGTTCCGATTGACTGGTTTAGCCCATGAAGGAAGTTATCAGTCGGCAATTTTGTGTGTCTATTTAAAACAATAAAACAAAAACTGGCAGAAAAAACACCATTTTTTTTCGTTATGAATTGCCATAAAATTTGTCATGTTTAACTGATTCATTTGTTAAGAGGTAATGGACGACGTCAACAACGTGCGTCTAGAACGCGTCGGGACAACATCCTTGAGGACGACTTTAAGAACAACATCCAAGACGACCTCAAGAATGATCCCTAGGGCGACTTGAAGGACGCGCTCTAGTTCTTCTTCTAGTGCCTGGAGCCCTAAGAAGTTGTTGCGGGGTCACGTGGCGTCAATTTTCTGCTAAGTTTGGCGCGAAAACTGAATCGGCCTGTAGGTAAAGTGGCGTCCCGTAACGCGACATCAAATTTACCCGTAAATTTTGCGGGAAGTTGAATTGTCGCATAGTGCCACGCCTGCCTCCGAGCAGACGTCACCTGTGGCCGAATGATTTGAGCGATTGTGCTTCCACATCCAAAGGGCCGAGGTTCGGTGCCTGGGAGAGTACGCATTTCATTGTTGTTTTGTAAGTGTCACATTCTGGTGAATCGCGTGATCCAGTCTTGCTTTTTCGATGTCCGAACATTCTACGCGCCGAACCTTCTACGCCGACTGTTTCCGAAGCCCAACGCGTGTGTGTAAGGGGCTCTGCGTGGCGAGCCGGATTCAGTCTCGCGTTAGCGCTCTATTCTGCTCTTTCGAGAACATCGACACCTGCGACGCTAGCCTTTTTAGAGCGGAGCTCTTGTGGCGCCCGTTTCCGGCTTGAGCGGCGTCGGCGTTGGCGTCGCCGTCGCCGTCAGCGTCGGCGTACCGTTGCGTCACGCGGGTACCCAGGTCAGGTGACCCCCCAGGTCATCTGACTCTCCCAGGTCACGTGACCCTGGCTAGGTCAGCGTGACCCCTATGCCACGCGAAATCACACGTAACGTGAGCCCATCGGGTCGACATGACCTTCCCATGTCACGTGACCCTCTCGAGGTCACGTGCCCCCGTGAGAGGGAGGAGGAGAAAGGAGGGGTATACCCTCCTCTTAGTCACCCTTCCTCCTCCTCCTCAAGAGCTGCGCTCCAATTCGGCGTTACAGGGAGTTGTAAACGGCTTTCATTTTTTTTTTGTCTTGAGCACAAGATCGCCAAATTAAATGCTTAGTTTCATTAAGTAATTCGTTGCCTCATCGTTTGTCATTCGTGGTATTTAGGTGAATGTTAGGGTACCGCTTTCTATGCCCGTGAGAAGTTCCCTCAAAAGATCGATTGCCTCGATTTTTCAAGTCCCGTAAAAATGATACCTGTCGACGAACGCGAAAACAGTAGCCAGCCGCGAGCACCCAAGAACAACCCACCGGAGTTTCCTGTATACGAGCAGCTGAAGACCAAGACGGCGATATCGAAACAGAAACCGGCCGCCCCTTCCATTGTGTACCTGCCCGTCGTTCCTAGTTTGTCAACGCCCGTCCATGGCGAGGTTCATGAGGACGGCGAGGACTGCACCCAATGCTACTTGCGGGTGCCGCGTAAAATGCCTCCAGAAACGCCGGGGACCTCCTACTCGACCGACGCCATGCATCAGAGCGACACTTCCGCAAATGTAAACATCAATATTAACATTACCATCGACGGCCACGACGTGTCGGCGCTCCTAGACACCGGAGCAGTCTACTTCGTCTTGGGTGGGAGGATTTCACGCCGTCTTCAGAAAGTGACGATGCCGTGAGATGGCCCCCACGTAATAACGCCGACTGTAATGGGCACTGCACGAGTTGAGACTCTTGGTGATACCTGCCCCCGTAAATTTTGTTTTCTGCAAAACTGCGCGAGGGACTCTTCTATGCGAGTACGGCGCTGCAATTGATCTCGGAGCAAACCGGCTGACGCTACGAAAACCTGTCCCACCACTGAAGGAACCCAAAGGGATGTTTTCCGGTGGCGAAGTCCTAGCAAACCGCGTCAAGTTAACGCCTCTGTCGATTGTTTTCGTACCGGTCGGGACCGACTAAGCTTCCCTGCTGGCAAAGTTCTGCTCGGGAGAAGCGTCAAGTTGCTTCTAAAAAGAGGGATCGTTCACTGTGAGGAATAGCAGCATTCTCAAGACGGGCGCGCCATGATGCTGTTTACAAATTTACGGCAAGAATCGCTACACATGACGAAAGGTGTCGTCGTGAATCACATTGACTAATTCAGAACCCGGCTGCAATCGCTGCACTTTGGGAAGTGTCAACTTCATAACAGCACAATAGAACGTCGGCTTCGCAGCTTGACGTCAAACCAGAGCTTAGAGCTACTGAACGAGGATGGCTATTTGACCTTCTAAGCGAATTCGGCGTGTGTTTCGCCGCAATATCCAATATCATGGGTGCCATAAACAACGGTAGCGAATCACCGCATATTTACTGACGACGACGCACTCCCTGCACACCAGTAACCGTACCGTGTCTTTTTGAAGGAAAGATAGGTGATTCAAGATCAAGTCCAGAATATGCGCCTCAACATCATTAAATTTCAAGAAGTCGGTGGGCGTCTCTATTCTTCATTGTAAAGAAGGACAGAACCCTGAGCGTCTGCGTGGGCTATCGTCGACTGAACGCTGTGACTATGAGCGATATCCATTCGCTCCCACGTATCGACGACACTTTAGACCGGCTGCGCCATTCCTGGTATTTTTCGTCGATGAATCTGAAGCGTGGCTACTGGCACATTAAAGTTCACGACTGCGACGGACTGTACAAGCTCAGTGTGATGCCGCTTGGACTTTGTACAGCACCAGACAGCTTCCGGTGTGTGATGGACACAGTGCAGGCAGGTCTGAAATGACTGGGCTGCCTCGTCTACCTCGACGATGTCACGAGCATTTTCATGGGATTTTGATGTGCACCTGAGACGACTTTGATCCGTGCTTCACGCCATCAAGACCGCCGGCCTTTCACTAAAAATTACAAGGTGTCGATTTGCCTGTTCGCCTGTAGTGCAGTAAGATTCCTTCGCACGTCGTGAGCAACGAAGGTATCCCCGAAGACTCTGAGAAAACGCTCGCCGTAGGCGGACTTAGGCCTGCCACCTTAGAAGAATGCCGAAAGAAGATTTCTCGGACTTTGTGCCTATTACAGGCAGCTTGTTTATGACTTCCTGGCTGTCTGCAGAGCCTCATACACCTCACGAATAAAGTCATAAAGTTTGAGTAGAGAGAACACCAGCGATGATGAGTTGAGCTCATAGGAAATCTCCAGAAGGCGCCAATTGTAGAAATTTTCACCATTTCGCTGGAACAGAAATCTACACGGATGCCAGTAACAATGAATTTTCCACGGTACTGGTTCAAAGGCAGTAGGACGCCAAGTGAGTCATCGCTTACGCAAGTCGGACGTTGTCTAGAGCGGAGAGGAACTACTCAACGACTGAAAAGCAGTGCCTTGCTGTCGTCGGTATAATAACAAAGTTCTTACCCGGATTTGTATAAAAGTCATTTGCACGTGATAAAAAATCACACACTCGCTCTGCTGGCTCGCGAATCTGACGAACCCCTCAGAACACCTCGACCGGTAGAGCATATGTTACAGGAGTCCGACAGGACCAGTGGTGTACAAGTCCGGCAGGAAGCACAATGGCGCCGATTTTCTCGCCAAGGGCTCTTGTCAAGGCGATCCCGCCTGCACCAAAGACAACGACGATGAGTGTTTTCTAGGCGCTCTGGATGTCAGCGACATGGTACAATTTCAACCATCGACCCTGAACTGCGTCCACTCAAAGAACACCTTAAGCGACCAGAATTAACGATTCCACGCTCTCTCTTACAAATCTGCATATCTTCGCCACTTTACTAGCGCTACTGTACAAGGAGAACTTCTATGACAAAAACACAGCGTGGTGCTTGGCTATCTCTTCCAGCATTCGAGAAATCTTCAAGGATACCATAACGTTCAGACAGCGGTGTACCTTCAGTACAGACAAAACTTGCAAACAATTTTATGAAATTACTACTGGGACAAGATTTCGCAAATTGTTCATCTCTACACTCGATTGTGGTACGAATGCTAACGATTAAAAAACCGCCCACGAAGCCATCGGGACTTCTTCAGCCGATTTTGGCGCCAAATTGCCGTCCGAGCGGAACGGAAGAGACGTCCTGCTATTAGCTTCGCCATTCGACAAGGGGTGCTGTACAAGGAGCACTACAGAAAAAAAATACAGTATAAACTTTATTATAGAAAAAAAATCTAACTGAATTTATTGATAACCACCTGAAATCCAGTTTGCAGATAATTGTGTGCAAGCTGAATTTCAGGTTTCCAGTAAAAAATCTAGTTATATTTCCTGCCGTATAATCCAGTTAATACTGTTGCTATTCTTGGTGGGGCTAGAACTTCAATGACCACTCGGCGTGGGTTATCACTTGCAGTCTTCGAGAAAGAAATGTCAAGCCTACCACGATGACAGGATGTCAAAGACACCTTGCTACAGCCGGACTCTTGCCACAGTGCGTGAAACACACTACAGGCCAAAGCTTGCGAAGACAGAGCATTACTCTACGCAATCTCGCCCCGAGTGTCAACGACAGATGAAACCACCGACAAGACCGGCGAGACATCAGCCTATTGCGGCGCCATCTTCCTGATTACAGCAAATTGAAATAAATCTATTGGAACCGTTCTAACCATCGACACAGGGAAACCGATGGATAATCATCACGAGCGAATATGTCACAAGGTTCGCCGAGACGGAAACTCTTCCATTAGGTATGGCAGTTGAAGCCGCCAAGATTTCATCGATTCCATCGTTCCTCCGACACGTTGCCCCCGAAGTCCTTAATACAGATCGTTGATCATTGTTCACGGCCCGGCTGACGCAAGATATTCTTCCTCACAGTAGCATCAGTCACTGTTGAACAAGTGTGTACCATCCGCAAAAATGACAAAAAGAATGGCTAAACAAGACTATCGCCTACATCATATCTATGTATGTGAACATGGAACACAAGACGTGGGACCAGGGTTCATTCTACGTCACGTCTACCTACAGCACGCCTTTGCAAGAGGCCACAGCGGTAACACCATTTCAGCTGGTGCACGGCCGAAAAGTAACGAACATACTTGGACGTGATGCTGCCCCGCGAAGCAGACGACGATGGGAGTCACGACGCCCAGGATGTGCCCCACAGAAGCTGAAGAAGACCGTCAGCTTGCCCGAGCCCAGATTCAATATTACCAACGGTCGACGCTACATGGTATAACCTTCGTCGAATCGAAGCTCGCTCCAAGCCAAGATACCCTGTGTGGCTAGGGACACCGATTCGTTAACGCGGACCAAGCAAGAAACTCCTAAAACGCTACTGTGGACCCTATAAAATATTTCGTCATGTCAGAGACATGAACTACGAGTTGATTCACGACGAAACATCATCTTAACGCCCTCTACCACGATCTGACTGTCGTCAGCGTCGAGCGCCTCAGGTCCGACTACGCTCGATAAGACTAAACTGGGATCATGTTATACACTTGATATTACTGTTTTAACCACCTCCGTATTTTCCCATCCTTTTTCTTGTTTTGACCTGTTTAGATTCTCTACATATTACAAGGATAAACAAATCCTGTATATTACTCTTGTCCTGTATATTACTTGTCCGTGTCTTTTTGCGCTATTTTATTTGTTTAACTAAGATGAACCAACTAGCCCAACAACGTACCTTACTATATTACAAGGAGACAATGGTTTTTTTGTGATGGGTGAAGTAATGCCTAGTTTGTCTTCGAGCAAGCACGCCGGGGAACAATGTTTATTGTGCTTGGTTCCCGCGCAAAGGTCCGAGGTTTGGTGCCTGGAGCGGACGCACCTCTGTGTTGTTTCTTTAATTGTCGCACGCTGGTAAAGTCGACACCTTGATGCACGTTCGAGGTTGGAATGTTCTACGCCAAAAACATTTACACACATTGTTCCGAAGCCCACCCGTGTATCTAATTAACGTGCTCTGCATGGCCAGATGGAGCAAGTCTCGCCCCAATACTCGATCCTGCTGTTTTAACGACATCGACGTCTGCGACGCCCTCTATGTTTTCGGCACAAGTTCGACCCATTAAACGTTCAGTTTTCTTCCGTCATTCATCGTCTTATCAAGCATTATTCATGACAATTGGTCATTGGATGTCAAATATTTTCCTAAACGCAGCTGCGAAACCGAACTGGTGTATTGCTCATGTGACGTCAATTTTGCTATCTATTGAAAGGGGAATAACTACGCATTAAAAGGCCAGAAGAATCCACGAGATGCGGGAGGGGGGGGTGATTAGCTAAAGAGTTCTATCGCATTAAAAAGTATTTAAAACTATTCCGTTTGACCTAGCTAGTACTGGCACGTGGATGGGAGCTCTGAGCATCGACCGTTCAGAACCGGAAAGAAGGCGCGTTGATTTTTTCAATTTTTCTATGTATAAGGTATCCGCTAAACTTGTTGGCCAAAATGATAGCCGGGTGGCTTGCTCGCTCCGGTTGCGCAGGTGCCTTGATTTAAACTCGACGCCTCAGGCAACAAGTCTAACACTGAATTTTGACGCGTTTTGAGGCAACATGGAGAAAGAGAGACGAGTTAGCAAGGGGCAATTCACGCAACCCTTAAACAGAAGGTAATAAGTTGGATACAAAAACATGCCAGTGTCGTCCCACGCGAGAAACATGGATTAAGGAGCGCACATGAGAACGATTACTGTAATATACGCTGTTTCGCTTTGAACGTAGAGGGCAGCACTCTATTGGGGATCACGACTGCGAGATAATTTGTCATGTTTCACTCCTCTTGTTATGAGGTGATGGCCGACGTCCAAAGACGGCGTCCGTGTGCCCAAGGTTATCACTCGTTTCTGAAACAAAGCTTGGGAGTTTCGGTACTCATAGAACATTCAGTTGCTCTAGGGAGCCCAAGTCGAATTTTCACTAACTCCGCCCCGCATTGCCGAGGTGGAACCCACAAAGGTATTGCACGGGCAGCCCAAGTTAGACGTGCGGATACTTCGCCCCCCCCTCCCCGGTCCTATTTTCTCAAAGCCGATAACCTTTAACCACAGTAAAAGTTAACCGCATTTCACTACAGGGAGGAATTTTAGGTCACACGACCGGCATAGCAACGACGGCGTGGAAACCTTCCCGGTCCTCCTTCGAGCAGGCGTCACTTTGCTTTGAAATAATATGTCGTATCAGCTGGAATATCGGGCGCGTTAGTCAGCAATGAATGGTGCAAGAGGCTTTCGCTTTGCCTAAATTCTCTTAAATGTGAAAGCATGAGAAATGACCTCGCCGCAATTTTAAGATAACCCTTCGACTCGTCCCATTATTAAGACAACATATTTCGGCAATTGTCAGCATGGCAACGTCTTTGGAATACTATAGTGAATTGCTTTATTTCACTTGGGCGGGTATTTATATCACTCAGAAGCAGACAGTGTCCCAATTAATATTTTACTAAATTGCCCGAGCACCAAGGTGCTTACTACGAGTGTAGTTACACGCGCTGCGCGTGATGGCGTCTGGAATAGTAACTGCTCTAAAGAAAAGCATAAAACAAATTTTGCCTTTGTCCAGAGCGCGCGGAGCTAAGGATTCCACTCTAGGGTTCCCCTCATTGCTTGGTTAATTTAAAAAAGGTCTATATTCACTAGAGCCAAATTACACAGTTTTCAATTTATGATGGATGTATATACAGTTCTTACATGCTTGCCACACATGCTGTAGCTCTCACATCTTCCTCACCGTTTGTAGGACTGAACTTCGCCGTCGTCTTTGGAGCTTGAAGTAAATGTAAACGAAGCTTGTCTCGACTTCAGTCAGCCGAACATTTACACATTTTCGAAACAGTGGTTAATTTACTTTTACCTTACACAGTATCTGTATCGCGAGCAACAAAATGTGTTTCTTAAGCGCAAATCTGTTCTGCATTGCGTCGCAAAAACTAGAAAGCTCCGCGTTCTTGGCCCCCCCCTCTTTTGGAAACGTTTCTACAAAGCCAATTCTATTCGCAACAAACAGTAGCTTAGTCCAGCAACCATCCTATAGTTAAAAGCAGAGCTATCGCTCATCAAGTTCCATTCAAGCTTGGCTAGGTACTTGTATATAGATAATAGGGAAGGGCGGTGATATTTTACCGCGGTTAAAGTTACCCGACCTCGCTAACAAACGGGCCTTGAAGCCTGCATTGACATTAACTCTTCTCACCATGACACAAGTGGGACCTGCAGCGGTATTGCAGGGCAAGCCTAATTTAGAGCTGCCCTCGTGTAGCCGAGGTGTGACCCACGAGGTTAATGCATGGGCAGTTGCAGATCGGCATGCCCACGCTGTGCCCAAGTTAGCTCTGGCATATTCGAGGTGTGACTCTCCGCCGCACTGCGGGGGCAGCCATGGTTGGGCGTGTTCACGCTGCGCCCAAATGGGTTGAAGATTGGTAGCGTAGGGGCTGCCCGAGCATTCCGTTGCCTACGTGGGCCTCCCCATGGGTCCCACCTCGTGCATGTCGGGCCCGGGGTGACGGCCCCACGGTCACACCTGCTGGACGTGCCACCAAACTCATTGTTGGTGCCCCTGTGTGCTTCGTGCAAGAGAAGCTGCATCATCTTGTACTGTGCAACTACTGGAACCCTGAACTCGGTGTGCCTTTACAGATACGTCCCCTGAACACCGGTCATCTTGGAACTTCCACTCAAAATTCGCTTACATGCGTGGATGAGCCATTTCGCACTTGGCCCACGTCAAAGTATGCAAGACTCTCGCTGTAATGAGGACCCTCGGAATCACTCGGCATTCAGTTGACGGAGCACTCGTGACGAAAAATGAGTGGCGTCGAGCTGCTGACGAACAGGTACATGCTCCGGTAGCTTATTGGTCATTCTCTCGGCAGTCTTTATTGAAATAGACCGAGTGCGTCGGCGTTTGTTTGTCTTGCCCGGACTTGTACTCGATATTGCGGTTGTATGCCCCCAGCAGCAATCACCAGCGCTGTGTCGGAGCCTCTGCCATGACTGCTGTTGGGCGGTCATCACAAACAATGAACCAGGGGCTTGATATCTCGTTACCAAAGTAAACTATCATCCAAGCAGATAGTGCGAAACTTCGACTACCTTCACGCAAACGCCAGTTTTCTGCGCTTTTGCTGAAGTAGTTTTATTCGGCCTTCGACAGTTTTGGCGATAAGAATCCAAACTGCTTGTCAATGTCCCCATGCAATTAAGAGCACCACTCCTATGCCATACGGCGAGTGCGTCACACTCCAGACGCCATGGCTTAGCAGGGTCAAAGTGTGTAAGCATCTTTATTTGCTGCGTGCTGGCTTGGACGTTTTAAATGACTCTTGCTTCTACCTACGACAAGTCCAGCGGTGATTCTTGTCTAGATAGTCATAGACTGGAGCAGGCAGTGTTCGGACGAAAGTTGCTGTAGTACATGGGAATACCACGTTGTATAAAAGTAATTCGCTACAGTCTTGGGATTTGGACTTTCTCATCACGCCATCCAGGTCCCCACTAAAAGGCTGCAGTTCGTCCCCACTGATGTGTCTCTAATTAGCAGATTTCCGTCCGACAAGTACTAGTTGTCCTTTTCTCTAACTTGAGGCCGTTTTCCGGGAGCACTGGAAAACCGTCTTGAGCACTGTACTTGCGACTTTTTCTCAGCCACCAGGACGTCACCCAATACGCTTGTACAGCGGTTGCCGTTCAGCATGTTCTTATGGGTACGCTGAAGAATACCTGGCAAGAAGGATATTTCGACCGGCAGACAGTTGTAACACAATTATTCTCAAAGTGTATTAATGACAGTAGCCTCTAGCCTTTTCGTTAAGGGAAAATTTGATCGTAATCGTCATGAAGACATAGCGTGCTGTACACGTCTTCCTTGTAGAGAGCTACGAAGAGATCGCCAATACACAGGCACGGACGATGTTTCGTTAGGCATGCCGTGTTCACGGTGAGCTTGGAATCGCTGCGAATCTTGACTGACCCATTTTTTATTGCAGTACCTGGTACAATCCGTGTTGCCCACTCGCATGTGCCACTGGATACAGAACGCCGTTCGTCACTAGCCAGTCCATCTTGCCAAAAACCTTGTCCCTCAATGCGTATAAACGAGAGATCGCTTTGAAAATATTTGGAATTGTCTCTCAATGACATGCAGGTATGTGAGCAAAACCTCAAACTGTTCTGAAATTGGATCAAACAGATATTTGTACTCGAAGAAAATATCTTCTAGATTCTTCCTTTATGCTTCTTAGAGCCCGAAAAAAATGAGAACCGAGTCCCAAGTTGTTTAGTGCTTACATCAGCTCTCGGCCACATAAACACTGTTTTGAGGAGAAAGTACAATTATCAACACGGTGGCACTGTTGTTGGAGTAATAGACTGGAAGAATGAGCTTAGCCGTAGGGGAAGCGGCCCTAAAAAGAAAAAGAATATCAGCAGTGGATTCTCGAGTCTTCGCCATCTCTCCTTGTGCTTGTTGTTCACGTCCCAATATATCACACACAGGTGTGTGGATATGTCGGTCCTCATGATGAGGTCGACTCAGCCTAATAGAACTTTCCTCGAACTGAACCCACGATCTCGCCATTCGGAATTGATTCGGTTACAGGACAGCAGCCATGAGGAGAACACTGTATCAGCGATTTCGTGAAGAGTTCCGTGTTAAAGCGAACGTCTTCTGTTGTCGCTTTCCTTGAGTGACATTATTGCGATATGCCCCTCTCTCCGTGGTTAAACGCTGTAGTATTCTCGCTCACCGCTCGTCCAAAGAAAGTGGCCAAGTCATGATGGGGACATTTTTATTCACAAGCCCAGTGTTCGGTGGCCTACGCCACCATGGCTTAACTGTCCTTTTCCATCGTCACACGCCTCGCGCCCCGTGCTCTGGACCCTCGCGCGACCGGCGCATCGCTGCCAAAGTTCTGTGTCCCAAATCCCTACATCTCCCCCCCCCCCCCTCGATTGCTCATATTCAACAATATCAGCAGGCAGTTCGTTACTCCAGACATTTGCACCAATCCTACTTTGCGGGTTAGAACATCCTCACAAAAATTATTAACTTCAAGTAGCCAATACCGGGTCCTAATCTTTAAATTAAGTAACCGTGAGAATAACAAAGTATCTGCTGGCTTCCCCACCGGTGTCTCCCCTCAACCGAGTATCGTCAATAACGGTGCTTAACTTTAAAAAGTCGTCCAGCTGACACCACGGCTAGCTCGTAAAGAAGAGAACGCACATCAAAGCAGGCACAATTGTTTTATTGATATAAAATAAATGGAAAATTGAGAATAACAAACAATTTGCCTAGCTTTCTGACCAGGCTCCGTCCACCAAACCTAGCAATATATATAGCGCCGCATAACTTATAAAGTCTCCCAGCTTGCACCACGACTAGCTCTGGTGAAAAGGGAGAAATATACAGAAACGCCGGCATTGTCGCTTTGAAATAAATTAAACTCCAGTGATAAGGTTTGCATTCTATAGCCTTCCCACCCTCGTGGGTTGATGCGCCGCAAGCTTTACTGGATGAGCAAGGCAGGAGATCTGGACAGCTGAATCAGAAAGCGGACAATTGATGCCTCTTGTGATCCTTTCAATGTTTTCCTAGTCGATCTTGGCACTCTCGAAGACTCTCCTTGGCGTGTTCTTTTTTTATTTGATGCAACACATCAGGTAGACTTAGCCTTTGCCGCAATTGGAGTGGAGGCTCCAGCTTTTACACGTTATTAGGTGCATAGTTGGGGAGATACTCGCCTGCTGCATATAATTAATAATGTACAAATAAATTGGAGTTTGCGATGTACGGTTAACTTCTGAAGGGCTCTTTGGTTAGCCTGTTTCTACAAACGGGTACTTCGATTTCTTGCCATTGGTGGTAGGGATTTCAGTCATTGTCGTCTTATTTGTTTTACACATTATATAAACGCTCTGGATTATTCTAATACAAAATCCACGAGAGTGATTGCTGAAATAACCCGTCCCAAGATACCGTAACTTATATTTTACAATGTCTGTTAAGACGCGAAATTTCACGGTTGCTTTATAATGCTGACTCTTTCTTAAAGGAACAACAAAATGATTTTGCTGGCTTTCCTCCTCCTGCTGTTTCTCGGAGCAATCACGGTCGCTCTTTCCTCCGTCTATCTTGGTGAGCAAAACAAGTTGTGTGAAAGTACACGACATCCATGTAAAACATTTTGAAAGTTTCTTTAATCGCAGAGATATAGTATGCATGGTTCAACGCTCAGGTTTCACCTAAATCTATCTCCTGCGGTTTAATACTATACACACAAAGTTTCTAAACCAATGATTATGTTATTTAATATTTATAGGCAAATTTCTGAAACGTTCAATAGGAAGACGGGCTCCGTTTTACGCAAAATGCGCCCTTTTGCACGATGTATTCGTGGTGTTTTATGGCCACTCTATTATCACAAGAAATTTTGAAATCCTTTTATACCTTCCGTGTAAGGTAACAGTGTTCTTGAATTTAATATCTCGTTTAAAACATTATTTATACATCGGTGCAGACACTAAGCGTGGGACGAGGCATAGTATACGTTTGGTGGTGAATAAAACACGGTAAATATATGTTATGGGGCACCCTCTGCCCTGTCGGAAAGGTAATATTTTAAACACGAAAGTCATGCTTTAATTCCTTTTGCCGTTCTCTCATTCACTTCCCTTCTTCAGGTGTCAACCGGCAGGAGCAGCGCTTGTAACACGCTAGTGTACAAGGCCGCCCTACTTCCGGAAAAATATAATTTATTACAGTTACAGTTACTCTTGATTAAAATGTGTTAATTTTATTAGTTGATTACACGAAAAATACATGTAATTTACCTATACCTAAAATAAATTAGTCCATACTTTTTAGACTACTCCAAAGTTTAAAAACGAAAGGTTTTTCTGTCGGATATAAAACAGTGAGCCTTTCGTACTGATTATGATTGAAATAGAATCTACAAAAAATATCCTACTTTTCTTCTTAATCTAACGATTGTGCTTAACCGTTATACTGTCGGTAGCTTGTTTCTAAAATTACTTTGTTTGGAAACTTTTACGTGGAAAGGAGGTAATAGGAGATGAGGGAGTTGGGGGCATTGTAACGGTTACAAGTAATTGTAGTGCTTTTAAAAATAATCGGATTACTTTTGCTATCATTTCATTAAAATTTTATAAAATTATTGCAAAATTACTCCAAAAAAGGGCTCAGTTACAAGTCATTGTATTACTTGCGATGAGAACATACAAGTGTACTACGGAATAGCGTGGAGTGCCAGGATTTCCAAGTATTTCCAACTGCTTGATCGAGGTTACATGATTTATTGGTCGCGTTGGCAATGCGGGGGTGTGAGGGGGCGACAGCCTCTTTGATCGTCTGCAATCGTCTTCACCTTTCCATCCACTTTCTCCCCACTACGTGAGAATGCAACGCATGCCCCTAACGGCGAATCTGCGCACGGGGTGTCCGGCGTGAGATTACAAAAGATCCCCATTGTCTCAGATGCTTCCTCTCTTAAATCTAGGGTTTCTTGATCTGCGTCGAAGGCCTGGATTTAAGAAAGGGAGCACTTCAAAGCACAAATCACGTTTGCAAGTTAATGGCGGACGTGTCCTGAGCTGATGAGCCGCGCGCGCGCTTCCCTTGACACGTGGAGGTGAGGAAAGGCAAGCGCACGAGCCAAGAGTGTTTGCAGACGATGAAGGTTTCGTCTCCCTTGTCGCAACAAGTATTGTGAGGGCGGCCCATGATCCACGTGATCTCTATCGCGCAGTTGTAAACACGCCGGAATCTAGTCAGACTAGAGCTGCGAAGTGTAGTACGTCATATCTGCCCTCTGTACGCACCCTGTGAATCTACCATTCCTGGGAAGTACTTGAGAGGAAAGCACAGAGAACTATAAAGGAAAGATGGCGAATGACGATGATACAAACAGAGTTCGAGTCAAATAAAGAAGACTGCGATGTGACAGTAAGCGGGGAACGTTTCACGAGATTGCACCGTGCTTTCTAACATGTCAAATTTTATTTGAAATATGCAAATATTGTTTTCCTTGTCATTCTAAGCCACATCAGTAAGATTACAATGAATATTTTTCCTGTTAGGCGTAAGACTTCGCGACGAGCTGTTTTAGGTCGCATATTAAATAAAAATCAGTAAAGCCCTCCGCCATCTAGATTTTCCTCTAATAAATGTATGTATCCCTACTGAAAAAAACATCAAGATTCAAACGGGTCGACCCGCTCTTGAATCAGACGGGTGGCAAACCGGTCGATCCGTTCCGGATCAAATGATTATGGGATACGGGTAGCCGTTTGATACGGTACGCTTGATACAGGTGCTCGTTTGTTACGGGTGACCGGTCGATCTCACACGTGACCACACATTTGAACGCGCCATTCGGAAAGGCAGATTATTCGCTAGCATCTAAATGAGTATCGTCTGAAGGTTGGTTACCTTAAACTTATTTAAGACGTCCCGAAACTCATAAACCTATTTATAACATGGAGGAAACACGTAAAACAAATATGCTCTCGAAGGTGCTTAAAAATGAGCAGGAAAACAGACACAAAATATTGTTTTCGATTCTCCTAGAAGTTTATTACGACCTACTCCGTAAACAAGTACAAGCGTGAAGCGGTCGTAAAATGCGAAGAGGCACTCTAAGCTTTTATACAACTGAAAAGATTGCAAAGCAAAAAATAACCGAGGTAATTCTCGACTGTAATGGTAGACTTTCGGCAAAATTATTCTCCCGGCTGCCGCGAGAATTGACGCTGCATAATTCTATAAATAATCTGGAAGAGTACGCGCAGAAGAACGGTCAATCGTAGTAAACAAGTAGGTTAGGTGACTTACCATAATTATAGCGGACTTGAAAGATATATATGTCAACACGGTCAAAGCAGGACAACACACAAACACCAAAACGAGAAGGAAGGCTCCTTGAAGTTTCAACACGATGCGGCGCTAACACGCTGTCATTTGCTAGAACCCAACCAAATTGCCAGAAATCCTGACTTCTTTGAAGAATCGCTCGTTGCCGATATACGTGTGGGACTTTCGAACACTGATAGCTTTGGTGCAACCTGGAATACGTTGTCAGAGACATCCTAATAAGACCGCGGGTTAGGCGACAGATCGTGAGAAGCCAGGTGGGACTGACTGGAGGCGAAGTTCAAGCTCGCAACTGACAAGTGACAACAGCAGCAGACAAAAAAAGCTCCTGCCAGCCGCACTTTTAAAAAAACAAATTACGCCATCTTCGAGGGAACCATGGGGTGATCCGACATCGCGGATCGTTATTAACGGTGTTATTAACGGTGTTAGTAACGTTGTTAGTGACGCTGTTAACTTGCGTCTTATTACGTTGTTAACTTGCGAATGGACGCCGCTTCTCGTTGCCGTAGTTCAGGGTCTGCCGCTCGCTTCAAGCGTTTGCGCTCAGCGTCACGTGCCCTTTGCTGCGCAGCTTTGTCTTCAGTGGACGTAGCGTTGCTGTTAGTTTGTGGGGTGGTGCGTGACGCTTGCTTGCGCCAACCGACTAACTGACGGGACTATTGCTTCCATCACACTTTATCGGAAGAACGGAGTGAAGCGGTCAACAGCGCTGAACTCTGTGGTAACAGCCGCTTTCCTGCCTTCACTTATTTAATTGCCAATCTTTTCCTTTCCTTTGCATTTCATTTTTCTTTTTCTCCTTCTTCCGTCGCCTCGGTCTTCCCTGCACCAGCCTCCGATCGCTCCTCTTCTTTTAGAGTTAGCATAACTTTTCTTCTGCTTATATTTACATCATTACCGGATTATCACTCCTTGGAATTGTGGCAAGCATGCTTTTCTTTGCCTAATTAATTTTATTTCCCTTCTTGACTGATTTCTTTTAGCCCGGCCAGACTTTGGTGCTGCTGGCGGGCGGCGCGGCCGTGAAACGCTAACAGGCGACGGCCGCAGAGTTGCGGGGAAAGCCCACCCCACTGGAGAGCCCTGGCGTGGCGCTGCGACCCGCGCGCCTCCAAACATGCCTCCTTTTCTATTCCTCCGGGGAACGCGCGCTACCGCTGCTTATATTCACACTTGAAGGAGAGGAAGGCTAGAGGAGGGAGAGAGTTGGGCGTGCGCGCGCAGTGTGGGTTGAGGCTTGAACCACGCGAAGTGCACACAGGTGGTAGAGAGCGTACGGAGAGAGTAGTGCGCAGCTGTTGGAGGGAGGGAAGGATGGGCGAGTTAAGTGTAGTGCAGGTGCGGCTACGACGCCCCGGGACATAGACCCCGAGCAAGAGAAGCTCCGCATCTAGGGAATTGGATTGCTCTTCATGTTTATGCAGCACAGCAGCCTTCCGGATCTCGATGCTTATCAGCGTGTAGCTCGCGCGCGCTGCTGCGGGTCGCGACAGAGCAAGCGACAAGAGAGAAGGGAGGGGCGCTATGAAGGGGCGGAGTGACAATGGGACAGCCGCGTACCCTCTCCCCAGGCATTCCAGTAAGACCTGTTTGTGGCCTCAGAAAGCGAGCGGTGTAGCGCATTCGGCACGCTCGAACACAGGAAACGCGCTGTGCCGCTCAGGCTAGCGCTCGATCTGGAGCGAGCACTCGGCGCGAGCTCGTAGCTTAGCTGCTGCGACGGCGAGCGTGCTCTCGCAATGCTTGATGCTTACGCAGCCATAGTGTTCGCGCGCTGCCTTCGCGGCGTCCGAGATTGAGGTGAGAGCGAGAGTCTAAAGTATATTCTTTCACGCTGGCTGCGTCTCCTGCGAGAGAGATTTGGGCACAGACTAAACCAAATTGAGGCCAACAAAAACGCTGAAGTTTTAAGTTCTGTCAAAAATGTCGGATCGCCGAAAACGTCGCGCGTTTACGTAAAAAAGAAAAAAGTTTTGCTGTTGCGGTTAAAGCGGTATCTATCAGGCGCAATTCAAAGATGCAGATATAATTACTGCGCGTCGCGGACGATTTGAAATCAGGAAATGAACCGGCGCTCCCGGGCCTCCGGAAACAAAAAGGCCGCCAATACGGCTGAAACAGGCGCACCCATCCCGCCGATCTGTAGATTTCAGTATCAAATCGAGCCTCCGGAGAAAGCCGTTTGATGTAAACCGGTACTGTTTGACGGTCACGGTCACCCGCTTCGCGCAGCATGGTCACCGGTTCGAGGCAAACGTGCGGCAACTGTGCCCAGACGAGCGGCCCATTTGCCCAGACATGATGACCCGT
>JAZHYW010026692.1:0-17354 GCA_037355805.1 Ixodes ricinus
GAGCATGCTCGAGGTCCATAAGCGGCGCAAACGGGTTGGTGTGAGGCCGGATAATGATGCTTGGTGGAGCAGCGACGGCGGCGGCAGAAGCGGCGGCCGTGTTCCCGCTGAAGCTTAGTGAGCCGGGCTGGCCAGGGGACCATGTTGGACTTTCGAGAAACTAGAAACAGAAGTGACGTAGCGGCAGGAGGTGCGTAACCAAGCAACGGCGCGCACCGCGAAACCGCCCTCTTTGACGCCGTGACGACATAGCAAGATTGGCGTCTGTCACTCACTTGAGTGGCGTCAAGAGCCAACCCCGAAGAGCGGAAGTAGCTACGCTGTCCCCCTGCCGTACCTACGCTTTCCCGGCCGTACCTATCTGGAACCTAGTCCCTACGCAAGCGTCCGTTTCTCTGGCAACCGGAGGAGCATTTCTGCTTTTAGTGAAGCGATCGCAGCCAATCCCTCGCGGCGGCGACCTTCACATCTGCTCTATTGTAAAGAAACTTGTCAAACTAAAAAAACACACGTGTTCTATTGAAATAAACAACTGATTTTGTAGCGGTTCCAAAAAATATTAGATGGTGTAAACTCCCATAAAAGGTTAGAACAACATGCGGGACGCGGATGAGCGCCTAGTTCAAATCACTGTCGCTGATGGCGGCTCAAGAAACGGGAGGATGTGGCCTCTCTGGTACGCGGCGCAACTGAGCTGAGCCCGTTCCAGAGACGACAAAGTTCGTCTCTGGAACGAGCTAACCTCCCGGCTCAACTTCCTCGGGCCTCAGAGGAAGGAGCCGGAAGGTTGGAAACGCTACTGGGCCGTGCGGGTGTCGAAGGCGCGGGCGCGGGCTGCGGAGCTGGCGAAACAGGCGAGGTAATTTGCGTATAGTCTACTCATAGTGTGGATCAAGCTATTGAATTACTTCCTTTACTCGCAGGCAAACAGGGGGCGAAGGCATTGGCGTCACGAGGGTCAGCGGCACCCGTGGCGGTAGCCCGCCGCGACCATCGTGACTGTGTTTTCTGCTTTCCGCTTGCAAACGCAGAAGGACTGTGCCTTCTGCGTTTGTATATTGGAGTCACTATAACCAGTGAAGCAAGTTAGTATTATGCTCTTGGCAACAGGTATGACAGATATATGCTAAAACTAGCCATTCCTCATGTTTGTAGGACAGCAATATGTAGTGTGTGCTTTTTCATCAAAGGTGTTAAGTGGCTTGTGCCATCGGAATTTTATACTTGTAGTTTTCTTTAATTGAAACCAAGAGGTCTGCACTTTAGCCACAACTTGCCATCCGCCTGAAACTGGCCTCCGGGTTTGCCATTTTTCTTATATCGCAATAAAGTGGAGATTTGGGCCAGTTGGTTTATTTCAAACAAAAAACAAAACAAAAAGCGCTGAAAAGAACACAGGGACGCAGACGAAGGGAAACAGGACAAGGCGCACTCTCAACTGAAGTTGACTTTTCCATAAACTTCAGTTGAGAGTGCGTCTTGTCCTGTTTCCTTCGTCTGTGTCCCTGTGTTTTTTGTTTGTTTGTTTTCTTATATCATTGTTGATCTCAACATGCCTCTACTATGGAATCTGTCATGCTTCCATGTGTGACAAAACACAAACGAAATGGCAGTGAGCTGAATTAAGTGAAATGTGAAATAATGTCTGTGATATATCCTGGATAATGACAAAGAATTTATATGGTGTTTAGTAGTCCATGCTAAATTTCACTTTAAAGAAAGTATTGCAACTTGTGTTTTCAAACATGTTTATTTTTCACGTTACGGCATATTTATAAAAAAAGAAAGCACTTTCAAAGACAAACTGCTTGTTGTCTTCTTTATACATTCAAACTGACACAAATCCAATATGCGTTTATCGAGTAATAGACCTGGCCAGGGGCGGCCGCAGGAATTTCCTGAGAGGGGGGGGGGGGGGTCAGGTGTTGGTCAGCGTACCATATGTTTAGGAACCCCTCCCCTCTCCCTCGTTTCACGCCCTAAATTTTACACATGCAGAAATCAAGAGGGGGTCAGGACATCCGGACCCCCGTCTAAATCCGCCCCTGGGCCTGGCTCTGTGGTAGATTGTAAAATGGAGCAGGGCAATGGAAGTGTAGAGAAAATGAATTGATGTCCAAACCCGATACAAACAATATATTGCAGTAAAAAAAGGAAAATGGGTCTCACCATTAGCCTCATTGATTTCTCAGTTTCCTGCAAGGGCGAGCCAGATGCCTTGTTGGCTAGCTACATAACCCTACAAAACCTTCTGTTATTGTCCCACACCTTTTATGCGCCCTGCTTGCAAATTAAAAAAAGGCTCTATCAACATCACCGTGATGCACCGAATAGCTTTTCGGAGGCAGTACTACATGTCCGTAAAGGTAGCACGGTGGTTGTGCGACGAACTGTGCAAGGCGTTGGAGTTGACACTGTGGAGCTTATGGACGGCCATGACTGTGGAGCAACGAGTGGAGTGCATGCTGCCACGGGGAGGGCTTCTCTGGTGGCGAGGGCGTCAGTCGAGGTGAGGACGACGAGGGGTTCGCTGTCACCGGTGGCGTCCCTGGGGTGCGGGAGTGCCACCGTGGCGAGGACGATGAGAAGCTCCCTGTCGCCGACGGTGTCCCTGATGGGCGGGACCTCCGTTGTGGCGACGGACTCCTTGGCGCTGGTGGTGTCTCTGGTGGGCGGGACTGCCACCGTGGCTTGCGTGGGGCTCCGGGGAGGCACGGCTGTGGCGGGTTCGGAACTGGGCAACAAGGCGCTGCCTCAGAGCCCTCCCCCTGTCCGAGAGGCTGACCCGAGGGTGGGCAGGAGCCAGCCTCTCGTCATCTGCCACTGACCCCTCCGAGCTCGACTCAGAACCGTCCGAGCTCGGCCCAGACTCCAACCCTGGCTCGTCAGGGTCAGAGTCTGGCTCTGGTTCTGGCTCCCTCGATGAAAGGCAGATATTGTGGAGCACTGCACACGCCGATCTAATGACGGTGGCTGTTGTTGGATGATAATACAGAGTCCGGTGCCTTTGCAGACACCGGAATCTGCTTTTCAACAGCCCAATGCAGCGCTCCCCAACGGACCTCATCGAAGAATGTGCCTTATTAAACCGGCCGCAAGCGGTGGAGGTCGCGTGGAATCCAGGGACAGGGGTGATGAGCCAAGGCTCCGAGGCATAGCCGCTGTCACCTGCACGGTCAGAGAAGGAAATGTATGATATTAATGCTGTACTCTTTAAAAGAATACTTCAACGAAATTTGAAATATACCCGTCGTGTTCAGAAATAGGCTGAATATGATCCACAATACCCGTAAATGACAATCACACATTTGTATTTTGAGCCTGATGGCTGCATTTTTCGTTATAAACAGCCCACACTGGCAAGCGCTCGGAGAGCAGTCAGCAGAGAGCACGTCACATCCGGTGCCAGCTTTGCTCATCCCGAGAGTTTATCTCGGGATGAGCAAAGCTGCGGCGAGGCAGACAACGTCAGGATGCCCTAGCTGTTCCAGCAACCAAAGCGGTCGAAGCACGCCAGCGATTGGGCCACCGCAACTAACCCCAAAGCTGCTTTTTATGTGAATTTTGAGTGACGGGTTAATCTTCTATAATCTTGGGACACACAAAGAGAGTCCCGTTGAGTGTGGAGTTCCTCCCTCCCCTTTCCTCTTCTGCTGGCCGTAGAGCTGTCGGGATGACATCAGGTTCAAAGCATGTATAGTTCTAGGCAAGACAGTTATCGTCACTACCTGTCAAGGTTCCTAGACGGGCATTACAAACGGCTTTAGCGACATCTAGCGTTAGATGCCATTAGCGACAAGCTCGCGTTCACCAAGGGCAGCTGCCAACGCCATGAGCTCCCGCTGTCAGCCTTCGCTGCTGTACAACATAAGGTGAAATGCAAGTATAAGCGTAATCATATGACTGACAGTCGCTCTGAGAGCAAGCAGATTGTTCGGAAGCTTTTGAGAGAACCAAATATGCTTCCCAAATTCTCTGAAGTTTTCCTGAAAGAAGATATTAGATTTTAAACGTTCAAGACAATATCAATTAAATCCATATAACATACGCATCACCGGCTTTATCACTTGCATGCCACATGAATGTAACAGCTCATTATTACAAACATGGGGTGCATCCCAGTGTACAATTTTAGTCGTAGGTGAACGTGCAGCTGAGTAGGATCGCAAAAAGCTTGACAAAGACACCATGTTTTACAGATGAATACATACTGCTTCAAAGGAATTATTTCGATAGACAGGCTATTTATTAACAGCTCCAAAGATAGTCGATATCGGGTGAAGACGCTCACTATGTTTGCGATTCACACTTGCCCATTACACGCAGACCACTACACTCATTAGAAGAGTTTGGTGACAGCTGCATGTCTGACGTCGCTCCACGGGAAACCACTGCGATGAAAAGCCGATGCCTTCACAATGTTAAGACGCAACCTGAAGCAACGAAAAAAAAAAAACCAGATCGGCCGTTTGACGTTCGATGCTAAGCCTTACGCCCGCATCAAACCCTTTTCGATAGCAAGCTATCGCTCGATGCTCACGCTCTCCCGCAGAACTTCTACGATAAGAATGTGAACGCGGCTACGACTTAGCAATCTACGCTCCGGTAAGTGTAAAACCGTGGTAAAGAGCTTAGAGTAATTGCTGCAAGATGTTGACTTAGAAGAAACTCTGCCCGGCAGTTTTGTTGGAAATATTCGTTGTCAAGAACAAGATCAGTTCGCGCAGATCATGACGTCACGACAACAATTGGACGCGATTGGTTGTGTGGAATACAAGATTTCCTCTCAGGGGCGTTTGCAGCAACCTTCTTGACTTGTATCCGACTTTAGCCGACTCAGACACTATACTTTTTTCTCCGCATCCTACGGTGAGGGGTCACGCGCTTCGATTCACCCTCTGCTTTGCTTGAACCGGCCATCACGCTCGCTCACAGTCGCACGAAGGCACAAATGTAGGGAAAGGGGGGGCGGAGAGGCAAAACAAAAGGTGAGGTCGGAGGGAGATGGTCAGAACAGCCTAGCTCCCTCCGCATGTTTGACGGACTGATCGCTGTGAAAGGATAGGGAAGACAAATATAGTATTTCGCAGACGATGGTTGTATGTCACCTTTGCGTTGGGGAAAGGGGGGGGTGAAATATTGTAAGAGAAAAGAGTGCCTGTGCTGATGTTAAATTCTTTATATTAACGCTAAAAAATTGTCACCGGCATGCTTTTATCTCAGTATTCCCTAGTGTCAATCGTGCGGGCAGTCACGGCCGCGTCTGCTTTTTGTTATCGCTAGGGTTTGACAGCTCCTAATTACAATGCAAGACGCGCGCAGAGATCCGCCCACTCTTGAAACGCGCCCTCTAATTAATGACATGTGTTGCGGAGACGTGCGCAAATCAGTCTCGCGCAGGGCTCGCTCGATGGCTGCAGCAAATACATTACTAGGGGAATACATTCCACTCCGCTCATTTGCATTGTGCCAGAACGCCTACAGCGGCGAATCCAGCCCTGACGGAGTGGAGGTCCACGCCAGTCCACGCGCATGTGCACGTGGATGTTCGTGGCGGCTGCGGCGGTGTCGTCTCCGATTCCACCTAAAGCCCTTTTATGTTTCAAAAGTAGCACAGAAGTGCGTCGATGCGCGAGGCGCGCGCAACGTGCAACCCTTGGGAAGATCATGGCGGCAAAGCGTCGATGCACGTGCTGCGACCACTATACTGTTTCAGCCTGTGTTGTACCGCAGGAAAGGCTGCAAGCGCGAGCTCCTTGCTCTAAAGCGCATCTCGGCGGCACACCGCTCTCGTGCAGCAAGGGCAGCTGTCAACTGCTATGAGCCTGCGCTTGCGGCCTTCGCTGCAGTACAAGATAAGGTGAAACGAAGGTATAGAAGTGGCGCGCGGCACGTGTCTCGAGCATTTCCACAACAACGAACTTGGTATGTAGAATTACTATCGTCATCATTATCATTTACCGCCGAGACCTCCCTGACGATAGATGGCTCTCGCCAGCCCAGAGAACCTGTCCGCGCCAAGGCCATTGTATTTGAGAGGAGTAGAATGTATTCCCCCTAGTAACGTATTTGGCTGCAGTTTCGTAACGTCGAAACAGCCTCACGGCGCGTGCGATAGAGCGAGCGTAATTCTCCGACAGGATACTGTCGTGTGTACGTGAGCGCGGATAGATCAAAGCTTTGCAATCTGCGTTGGCCAAATCACCGTTTTATGATCTAGCCGCGGCAAAACATTACATCCACTTTTGGATTAGAAACATGAAGAGTCACTGAAAGCAAAATAAACGTGGCGAGAATAATTAAGCTTAAATATTTGTCGAATCAAGTTCTAGACTACCCGTTATTTATCTACAAACACAAATAAAGCCAGCGCCAACGGGACACGTCCTGATTACTTACCTCCGGCATTCGTGAACTGTGACACATCGTTGGTGAATTTTCATCTATGACGCCAGATGACTACCGAAATTTCACGAAGTGAAGCCAAAGTCTGGCACTTGTTGCGCGACGTTGGTCAGTAGCTGCCAGATGAAAGCAGAATTATATGGAAGTGAAGCCTAACTTTTGCACTTGTTTCGCAATTTGCGCCTAAAGATTCCAGATGACAGCGTTTACTAGCAGACAGCAAACCTAACTTTGTTCTGCTCTAGCGATTTTGGGGAAAAAAAGACGAGGCGAAAGCTGAACTACCAGAGAGCAAGGCCTAACTCTTGAACGTATTTTGCGAATTGAGGCCAGAATACCCAAAGTCCTGCGAAATGTAACATTCGGGTCTACTTTGGCTTTTTCGGCTTTCTCGAGCCTCAAACCTCGAAGACAACTGCCCAATTTCGGCATAGACTTATCTACTACTTGGGTAAGCTTCAAGAGCGTTAGTCTCTATAGGAAAGACTCTATGTACCCTTTTTAAGAGTGTTAATCTGGACTTTTTTAGAACGGGAATAAACGACAACGCCAATAAAGCGGGCGTGCAACTTTAGGTTGAAACGAGCACACAATTTTCTAAAATGTTGAACTACTTCCGCCAGTTCCGATGAAACGTACAGATGTTTTGTCATTTCAAGAAAAAGGAAGTTCTCCCAATACTTACCTTATTCACCCGCTGCGCCGAGTAGTTCTTAACACGATTTGGTTGTCGCAGGAAAATGGGCTGCATTTTGGGTTTGAAACGTGTACGCAATAATAAAATAGTATAAAGCTAATATAAGCTTGGCAAAATATATCTTAATTCAACGTATTTAGGGGTAATTAGTCATTTTCTCCGAGGAGCCGATCTTTTTTAATACGGTTTTTGAAAAGGTACAGTTGTTAACAAAAGAGAACACTTGCGACGAAAATTGTTTTAATCGCACTAAAAGTTGACATTTGGCGTATTATGATTTTGGGCACCATGGAGCTGTCTGGAAAAAGTTGGAGTGATTAACAATTCTTCTGAAATGAAGTGAAACCCTATCGGTTCGCCAGTAGCCTTGGTGATATTGGAAATACAGGACTGTTGCAGCACATCTTCTTGTGGAGTCTTCAGATTCCAGATCGAACAACGCCACTCCAATTTTTAAAGCTGGATACCGCGTCGTTGCTTGGCAAATCTGCAGCCACAGGCATTGAAAAAGTTACTTCAGTCCAGTTAATTAAAATATTTTCAAATTCAGAAACTGTGTTAAATTAATCAAAATGCATGTAATGAAATTGTACATTTATTTATTTTTTACAAAATTATTTGTGCTAAATATAAAAAAAAAACGTTCAAACGAAATTAAAGACAATATGCGTATACTATGTATTATATTTAAGATAGACAGCCCACGACACAGTCAGACAAAATACGAGCACGTAAAATCCAGAAAGATTACTGCGTATGCTAGTCGATGCTGCTAAAACAAGGATAAATAGATTATGAATAAATTAGGATTAAGCCATTGCGACTGGTGACAAAAAATTGTGACGTAAAAATTACTATAGGAGAAACCCCGAATTCTACTTGGCGTTACTGCTTGTTGCGGCAATAGTTTATATAATACTTGATACAAAACACAAAGAAAAGCATTCAGCATTGCAATAACTTTTCCGCTGAACTAACTTGTGTCGGCACAACATGTGCGGTGCAAATTTGTTGTCCGCTAAGTACCGCAAAGATATGAATCCTTGACCTTTAAAAGACGTCCTATTTCTCTCAACGCAATGACAATAGCAAAAATAGAATTACGGAAAAAGGAGCAGCGTTAACGTCCTAAACTTGCAGCCAAAATATGTGAGTGATCTTGTGTGTTGTCACCGGCAAAAAATAGCCAATGAGTGTTAACCTCAATATGAACATTTAATAAAGAAGTTCTGTACTTTCATTTCATGAAAACGGGACGCCTTGCATTTATGGGGTTCATTGAAATCGTGACTGACCCATACTAGCGCTTTACCGCTGCTTCTTTGCCCATGTTAGGTTTAGAAAAGTAAGATCCAACGGTATACAGTCACAGTAGAGTGGCTGCATGTATTGTTCTACAGCGAGGAATGCAAGGCGCTGCTATACTGCCTACACCTAGGGGCCTATCAAAAAGTCATCTTTCAAAATCGAAGCGATCCTAATGGTGTAATACCGCTCCGAGCATCTTGGAATCTATTTGGCAACAATTTCGGTTTCACTTTTTTAATCTCAGCTCACAAATTCCGGAAACAACGAAATATGGAGCTTGCATTTTTATAATCTGTGACTGCTCCTAAAATTAAAACACAGTTGGTGTTGACTATAAATAAGGAAATAACGGTGGGAAACATTTTGGTATTTCCGACGTGTCAGAGTTTATTCATAGGGTAACATAGTACTACGATATCCGATAAAAGAAGAATACAGTACGGGTCATCCTGTGTTATCGGCTCCTCAAGGGAACCATTGAAAAACGCTTCTTAAGTCATCCTTGAGCCAGGAGGGTCATTCTGCACTCAAGTATTGTAGCAACGTCGCCAGAAAGGTAGGGGTGATGGTCGGCCGCACTCCTACTTTCCTCTAATTCTAAGAAGGTCCCTATGGTCGCTGGAGCTGCGCGTTTAAGACGGAGCTCTCACGAAAATAAATTATTGCAATGCAAGCGATCGCACACTTTATAATAACGCAGAGCTGAGCGTCGGGAAATTAAAACCGAAATCCTGCAACACCTCTCCATGGCAAAAAAGGTATCATGATGCACCATGAGCACTGTCGCGTGATGGAATTTCGGGAAGTAGTCTATTCTGCGTTACTTTCGAACGCTAACGCAAAACGTGGTTTGGTTTCGACACGTTCGCATTGGGGAGCCCCAATTGTTCGAGGGACCCCCTATCGTGGGGCCTCTTTTCTAAAACCAACGTAAGTTTAGTTATAAGAAGTTGCTGGTATTAGCTACGCACATCGCACGCGCTGAGTTCCGTGCATTGTTAGGGTTCGGATGTTTCAGCCACAGCAGCTATTTGACACGGGCCAATAGTGGAACGCTCTTCGAGGCAAGGATTTTCTTGATCCAAAACGTAGTGGTTTTGCCCTTCTCGTGCCCAATAAATGAGCTGCGTTTGTACATCATTATCATAGAGGAATTTACGTGACTGTTACAACATTGTAATGCCTGTTACCGTGTCCTCATGTTTTGAGCTGAAAACTGTGATAGAAAAACTTCGTATTTATTGATGCAATTATACCTTTGAGGAAGGAGGTTCCTGGTGATTGGCATTGCATGCAAGCGTACATTTGTCACACCACGGTGTTTCTACGCCATATCATGGAGTGACGATCCCTGCCACATTTATAATACGTATGTAAAAGCATACGTTAAAACCACGGTTCCTGGGAGGATCATTCAGCTGTATTGCCACGCGCGTCGTCGAGAGCAGCGCGTACGTGGCCGAGCTGTTGCCGCGCTCCGCTGCCGCGCGGAGGTACCAGGTTCGATTCCAGGGAGCGGAATTATTTCTTTATTTATTATTTAAACTTGGCGTTCTTGAAAGTTCGAGAAAATTGTCGTTTGATTGAGTTACGAATGTTCTAGACGCCGAAAGTTCTACGCCGAATATTCATAAACTCGACGGGGTACAAAAGCTGCTCCTTGTTTCGAGCCGAGGTGATTCTCGCAACGGTGTTCGATGCTGCTGTTTTGCCGCCATCAACGCCTGCGACGCGAGCCTTTTCTATTTTGTTTTGGGCCCAGGTTCGCCCCATTACACGTTTAGTTTGCTTTAGTTTTATTTGCCTCATCAATTGCCATTCGTGACACCTTGCGAACGGCGTAGCTAATCTTCGTCCGGAGATTAAATATCCATGCTTGAGGAATTGTGACTGCCATTTCTCTATGGTTCCTTTCACATCAGACAATGTCATAAAAAACATTATGTACCAAGTAAATATTTTTGTTAAAGTTATTTTTTTATTTTATGAAAGGTAAGGTCCTGTACACTTCCCAGGTCGCACAGAGCTCTGGGCGAGAATATAGTCAATGTCTTAACATCTTGGGTATTGAAAAGCCTAAAAAAGCCAAAGTTCAGCCAAATCGAGCCATCCTTTGAAAGAGTCGTTGTATATTGGCCCTAATTCACCAAACAAAGCGACAGATCTAAGTTTCACTCTATTGCTTGTTCCACTGTTCTTTGTGATATTTGGGCGAAATTCGCCACATGAGTGCCAGAGCTAGAATTATTGCCTGGAATTTGGGCTCTCTTCTGGCATATTTGGGCCTAAATCGCGAAAAAAGTTCTAAAGTAAGGCTTCGCTTCCTGGTAGTACGGCTGTGGTGTGGCACCTGTCGGCAAAAGTCGGCGAAAAAGTGTCAGGTCTAGGGTTGCTGTCTAAGAGTTCGGCTGATGAGGTACTGGTGGCACGTAGGGTGGTCAGCCAATGAATTAAACAGAAATCAATTTTTATTGTGCTCGCAAATTTTGATTTTATTTTAAGTGTTTTTTTATTTCTTTAGGTCATAAATGTGCTGAATGTTTTGCCGCAACTCAACACGACGATCGTGTTTTTTTATTTCTGTTTTTTAAGCAGATTGCGCCGGAGTGTTGTCCTCGCGTGTTACCGCAATTGCTGCCATGGAGCAAGCGCTGCGCGATATTGATATGTGGTCGTCTCCTCAACAGACACGATTATTAGCTGGCGCATTGCAAAAACAAGCGTAGCTCTGTGTGTTCGTAGCATTGTAATTGAGCACAGTCAAAGCCTATCGACAACTAAGAGCTGAAGCGACCGTGCCTATTCGGTACGGTGCCCACTTCACACTGGGGGAGCTAAAATGAAATATCGGTGGCAACGATTTTTTAACGTTCATTTAAAGACTTTTACAGCCTCAACACCGGTCCGCCTTTCTCTCACAATATTTCACTCGCTCTCCTAACCAAAGGTGACATTCACAGCCTCGGCTACGAAACGTTACATTTCCTTTCCTTTTTCTTACAATACTTACAGTCAGTCAAGAATGCAGAGCGATCTTAGCTGCATTGTTCAACCCCTTTGACCTCGTCTTTTGTGAAACCTCCCCACCTGCATTTTTTTGTTTTGTTTTCATATGCATGTGAGTGAGCGCTACAGCCTCTTTAAGCAAATCAGAGGTGAGCGGGGAAACTCGCAACCTCTATCCAGTAGGACGCGTAGGACAATAACGCTGGGACTAGAATTGTCACGTTACTTTCTCTCGCGCGCGCTGGTGGGAACGCTGGGGCTGTAGTCCTAGGTGTTTGCCAAGGGACAGAAATAGGTGGACGACGGAGGTCCGGTTTTCGAACTGCGCTCTTCAGTGTTATATTACTTTAGTTCGTTGCTATCGCGGCCATGGTTCTTCGTATTAAATAACCAAAATACGCCCATGCCAGTTTTCTTTTTGTGAAGGCCGTTTTATTTATTGAAGTCTCGAGAATACTTGAGCTCTTTTGCATGCGCTTCGACGACAAACTGATCGTCGCCGACGCGGAGACTTCAGTTGAATATGCATCCATAAAGGATTACGAGGGGCGTTCATAAAGTTCGTATTATTGTCACGAAGGAATAGAGATTCAGGAATCAAACTCGAGTAGGAGTTGAGACTTTGTCTACATGTTCGCCACCAAAAGTTACCCACTTTTTCCAGCGATTCACCACATGCCGGAGGCCATTGTTATAGAACTCCTCGTTTTGAGTGTTCAGGAATCGCTCCACTTGAGCAATCACTTGGTCGCCGTCCTTGAAATGCTTTCCTCTTATTTGGCCACACTGGAAGCGTCTGTGCCATTTAACCAAAGTGTCATAAACTCGGGTGTTGTCCCCGAACAACGCTCCCAGATTGGAATGAATATCCTTGGCATTGCTTCCCTTCAAATGAAAACAACAGATCACTGCGTGTGCTTGGCACCGACGGGCGGTGCCATTTTTGTTTCGACTCCCTAGCGGCGTTCCGAGCCACTATAGCATGCGATGTTTATATTGTGCGGAAACTAGAGGGACGCGCGCTCATGTTGATGCCTGTTTTGTTCCGTTTTTTTTCAATTCTTTGTGCCGATAATACGAACTTTATGAACGCCCCTCGTATATGTTAGCGCTCTTTCATTAGTACTCTGCAAGCATGGTTTTGACACTTGTGCGCTTTCCTCTAAATGTCCACAGTTTTTTGTGTTCTAATTTATCAATTTGTGCTTGGCATTAAACAGTGTCAATTTTAATTAACAATTTGCTCTGCGTTTTTCAGAGAAGTATGACTTGTGTAAATGTATCGTGAAGAAGCTGTATGTAGTGGTAGGGGTTTAACCAACTTCTGGGAGCGATACAAATCAATTATGTTTTTTCTTGTATGTATTGATATGTAACAATTGATATTCAACGTCCGAAACAACGTAGACTTGCACGACGTTCATTCAACAAAAAGCCGAAGCATGTTGGTATATTCCCACAATATTCCGCTAAGACTACGCCGGGGCAAAACAACGGTATGTTAATTCTTGCCAGATATCAAGCGGTGGTGAAAAACGGGTCATTGGGGCGGTATTGGAACACATTTTCGCGAAGTAATGGCACCACATTGTAAAGTATCGCCACGCTCAAGGGGAACGGAAATGATGGCATCTGTCCATCGTGTTTCGAGCGCTAATTTAATTTCATTTTGTTCTGGAGCACGTAAAAGAGCATTTTTGGATCATCAAAGAAGCTCCAAACTTCGGCAGGTCTCTAGGTTATCTTTGGCACTTTTGCACACATTTGGCAGTCCAGAGTCTAGCCAGAGAAGAGCCAAACTTCGACATGCCCCTAATCCCCAAAGAAGGATTTACTTTGGTAGTTATGGCCCACGTCTGGCACCTTTTTTGGCACTCCTGTTGTGGATAAGAGAAAAGTCAAACTTTGGAAATGTTCAGAATTTCAAAATTATTATTTAGTTTGGCAGTTATGGCTGACCTATAGCATTTATTCTGGCATTCAGGGGCGGACCAGACAAGAGATATACTTCGACATGTCCGAAATCTCCAAATTAGGTTTTATTTTGACAGTTATGGTTTAAGTATCGCACTTATTTTGACCCTTCTCTGGTGGACAGAAAAATATTAAAAAATTTGACATCCCCCAAAATCAACAAATTATGATTTATTTTGGCAATTATGGCTCAAGTCTGGAACTTACATTAACACGCCTGTGGCGAACCAGAAAAAAACAAAGAAAAAAAACTTGTGTATTTTCGGAATTATAAATTAATTTTACTTTGGCAGTTATGGCACCATTAAGGCAATTGTTCTTACATTGAGTTGTGGAACTGAGAATGCCAAACATTGGCATCTCCGAGATCCCCAAATTAAGATTTACCTCCGTAATTATGGGTCAAGTCAGCCACTTACATTGGCAAAACTCTGGCGGACCGCAATAAATCCAAACTTTGGCAAGCCCTGTACTCCGTTTCACCTTATGTTGCACCGCAGAGAAGGCTAGAAGCGCGAGCTCATAGCGTTGGGAGCTGCTCTTAACACACGAGAGCTTGTGCCGCCGAGATGTGCCCTAGAGCATGGAGCTCGCGCTTGTAGCCTTTTCTGCGGTACATCATAAGGTGAAACAGAGTATAGTATCGTCCAATTAAAACTAGGGTTAGGCAAAGGAGTTTGGCACTGTTAAGCGTCATGGAGAATGCCTAAATGTAGGAGCCAAGTCACGCCCCTATATTTACGCAAACGTTCATCCAAGGGGGCATTTCTCTCGCGTGCTACATGGGAGAAAGCTTAAAATTACGACAAAACATTCATATGCAAAACAATTTAAGAAACATGTCAAAAAGCACGCCTTAGAACTATCTTCACACATTATATTGCCAATGACTGCCTCATATAAAACAATTCAATATATACCAAACAATATTATTCAAATGTTTTTGAAGATTAAATAAAAACGTATGCTTTTCCGTTATGGTGTAAATGTTATTTAAACATAAACGCCTTTCTTTTAACTAAAGGTTGTTAACTTACACGTCAGTATAAAAATAAAAGCATATCGTAATCTTTGAACTCTCCTTAGCCGCTTACAGTAACTTGAACTAACTTGCCGGGGACAAAATATTGATTGACATATTACGTTCCTGGGAAAATGCGACAAAATCTCCTTACTCAAATTGAGCAATAGTGTCCTTTTGCCCCTAAATCGCCAGCTACAGCGACACATTATTTTACAACCGACAAAGTCGGTACATCGGTGCTGTTCTATTATAGAGTATAGAAAATAATATTATCCATAGCTGAGATAGTTTTATTCTTGTTTTTTCTTGCGTTGCCCACGGTTCTTTAGCTAACGAAGGGCTGTCGTCGGACTATACTGCTGACGCCCTTAGAGTACTCTGTGCACACCACGCTACGGTGAAACCTCTATTCATAGCGCGAGAAGGGCCTATCACAACGTGAATAAACCGAGTGAAGTGGTATATAAAAAGTAGATAACAGGTGTTCAGCTTTGTGTGACGAAAAACGAACCAATTATTTTTCCCCTTATATGTATCAATGCGTACCAAATGAAATATATACAGAACTCGATAACCACAAATATTTTTGTTTCTGACGGTTTACATGTTTCTTGATTGAGTGAGTCTCACATATTTTAAATAGTTATGTAAAATATTTACTATACGAAAGTCGTGTCCTTCAGAAGATCACTCGGCTATGTATAAAGGGAGTTTCATGAAACTCTGACCAAACTGTTCCTGCTGAAAGAACTCATCGTGTAGTGTAGTAAAACGGTGGCTGTCCCAAGCAGCACGCATTTTGGCCAGGCATTGGCCATTGGCCGGCGATAGTATTTTGGCCAATGGCGAAATAATGGCCATTCACCGGCCAATGCTTGGCCGATGGCTGACGGCCAGTGGCCAGTGGCTAGTTGCCAGAAAAAGGCCTGTCATCGGCCCATGGCTGACCAGCAAGGGTCCTTTGGCCAGTGGCCAAAGGACCCTCGCTAGCCATTGGCCAATGAATGGCCAACTCTGTGTTGCTTGGGGTCCTACTGGTTCCGGCCAAAGGAAAGTTGGGAAAAGATTAGGTAGGTGACATAAGAATATTAATTACATTTAGTAATCAACTTTATAACAAAAATAATCTTAGAGGTACCTTCAGTTACGAACATGGGGCATAAGTGAAAAATATGAAATTGACCCGCATTATAGAGGTATGATCTATGCGGGGCCTTTACGGCGCTCAGCGAAATACACTCAATTTGGACGTGTATTCATTTGGGAAGGGGGAGGGGTGAGCAACGCAAGGAAACAGTAAGTATAAATGTAATCTAGGAAAACGATAAATTTTTTTTGCCGTGCAATAGAGTCGCCTCACTGTACAGCATTCATCGCTTGTAACAAATATCATCTTAAAGCCAAAGTCGTGCTGCACTGCCCGAATGACGAAGACGAGCTAGGTCAACTGGAGTGGAAGTTTTTTTTCCTATTTTTCAATTAAGAAAGTCATATATTACACAATGTTTTCATCACTAGTTAGTGCGAGTCACCGTAAACGGTAAGGGAAGTTAAAAAAAGACTGAATAGAGTTGTTTTTTCTTCAACATTGGCCTGCATTTTTGTTACATTTAATGGAATTACCTGTGCTTCTGCATTAATAGCAAAAGAACAGTAGTAACTATACATAATTTTCTTATATATTCGTGAAGTTTATTTAACAAAAAATGTTTGATTGATTTTGCCTAATTTATAATAGGCAGTTTGTTGATAAATAGTTCGTGATTGTGTCTTTAAAACGTATTTACCTTATCTGTTTCGTAAATAATTTGCTAAATAAATATCTTATTTTAGTTTTAAACGTTTTCTGCATGTCGTAACTTTTTGAAGATGAAGAAATTATCACTACGCGCATTCTTAGGTGTGAAATTGAGTACAATGCAAAAGTATCATTCCAAAGTTGGGCAATCTCAATGCCTCGAGTTACGAAATTATATATCTCAGAAACGAAACTAGCTAAGGCGTTAATATACAGTTAATATCCCAAGGAGAGAGCTTTAGCTTATATATATTTACATAAATATAAAAAAGTATAACTGGGATCACCATTGTACGATCTCACATGAAGTAACCCGTGACGAACTTTAAAGCTCAGTATCGCTGCACGACCTTGCATTTTTTTACACAGATGCATAACATTTATTTTACATGGTGCGGTAAATACCGGTTGATTTTTTTCACTCGTTTATAAAATGATTTGACACTTAAAAGTTCGCGTATTAAATGATGTGTCAAAGTTTGAAAAAAAGTAAACATTTCTCACCTTCCAATAAATTGTATCAGAAGAATCAAAAGCCAGACCTAATCCCTCTACTTGGTAAGCTTTGAATTTGGTGTGCTGGGGAGAATAAAACCTGGCACCTTCATATTTCTCATCTGCTTTGCAACAACTGTTAAAGAAAATATTATTCTTGATATAAACAACACATTTTTATTTTGTACATAGGCATTGTGTTTATCCAGACGCTCGGAAAATACCCAGGCAGCATGACACAAACACGCCTGTCCGATGACTAATAGGCTTTTTCTTCTAGTCTTTGTATCGCGTCGAAATACTTAGTTTTTTCTAGTGCTTTTTATCTTCTGCACCGCATAAATATCAATTTTCCAGACTTAAGACAAAAATGCACACGTACCAAACAAACAACCAGAAGTACAACGTAATTCTGGCATTTCCTCGAAAACTTTAGTCCAAAGAACCCAGGTGACAGCCAACCACCATGCAGTTAGAAAAAACTATTACACGTATTTAGCAATCTATTCACCGAGACACCTAGATCAGGCCAAGCCATATTAAGTTTCGGTATACATTGGGCATTGTGGTTTTTCAAGTACGTAGGTTGCAAAAACTTATAGAAGAATAAGTAACCTAATTGAGTTCTGATGCGTTTCAGTTAACTA